>JAPWLS010000024.1:0-133614 GCA_028551675.1 Tineola bisselliella | reverse complement strand
ATTAAAGATTTAAATGTTACATTTTATATCTCATTCCCTCACACTGTTTAAATATAAGGTAATTATTTTATTTATAATAATCATTATGATGTTTTACATGTTTTGAGGAATAAAAAATCTTGCCTCGAATTTGAATTTGATTTGAGGTTATGTTTGCCCAGTTTTTGTAGGTTATGTTTGATTTTATCATTCCCTCACTATCATTCCCTCACTATTCTATTAATGAGGGAATGATAAAATCAAACATAACCTACAAAATTTCGTCAAAAATAACTCCAAATTGAATTCCGATAGATGATCCATTTGGTTTAATAGCTCTTATTTGTAATAAATAATTCTATTTTCGATATATTTTCATAACACCTTTATACTTTTTAGGGTTTTGGGATCAAATAATAATGGCAAAGAAAAAGCGAGATGAAACAGAAGCTAAATTAAAAAAAAAAGAGTATGACAAACAACGCAGAGAACAAATCAAAGCTGATCCTGAAGCATTAAGAAAACTTCGTGAAAAGGAAAAGCTGAAGTACTTAAAAAAAAAAACAAAACGGACAAATTAAGATGATATCTACGTTGAGTTCCAGAGAAAAACGACAAAAAAGGAAGCAATGGAGAATAAACAGTAGATCTTATTATCATAAGAAGACACAAACATCCCAAAAATCATCAGAACCAATATCTTCTCCAACGTTGATAACGGATTGAGTGAAAAATAACAAGGAAACAGTAGCTGCTCGTCGAAAACGTCAGTTGAGGAATCGTAGGGCTATTATGTACGCTAGAATGTCGAACCTTGAAAAAAAGTTAAAGGACGAGAGACGACGAAGTGAAAAATTTCGGAAGAGATGTTTTAGAGATACAAAAAAAAAGATTCATCTTCTCCTCAAGCCAAGGTATCTGCACTTTTAAAAAATGTGAAAGTAAAGCCGATAATACGAAAAAAATTACTGTTATGCGAAGTTCTGACTCAAGAAATTTAAAAATATATTTTTGTTAAAATGTTAAAAACTAGTTTTAATGAAATAAAATTCATGTTCAGATAAAAAAAGGCGTTTATCGTGTTAAGTTAATCTAAATATAATCATAGTATTATAAAAATTCACTTCCTCACTTGCATCATCATTCCCTCATAATTGACTTTTTTCATCACCACTTTATTTTCATTTAAATCAAAAAAAGCTGGGGACCACATAGTCACAAACATCCCTACTAATATTATAAATGTGAATGTAAGTTTGTTTGTTACGTTTTCACGCAACAACTACTTCACTGATCATCATGAAACTTTGTACATATATTTTTGGATGTACTATAAGTAACATAGGATACTTTTTATTTTAAAAAATCTATTATTTTTTACTATAGTTTCCAAATAACTATAGTTTCAGCTGTTTGGAATCATATTGATTCACTTCTATTGAAATGATCTCTTATACTTATTTAATGACTTTAATGCGAGCAAAGCCGCGAGTAAAAAAAACTTATAATCCTATTAAATTCAAACACAAAATATATGAAATAGAAAATACAATAAATGAAATTATTTAAAATTATTTTGCTTATAATTCCCGCTACAACATTCAGTAATTACTGAAACAAATTACTGAGACAAATTACTAAATGTTGTAGCGGGAATTATAAGCAAAATAATTTTAAATAATTTCCTTTAATATGGATTTCCGCAAAGTAACGCCTGAAACAACTAATTATGAAAATACAATAAACAACAAAATAAAAGTTATCTTAAATTAATTAAAACAGTTTCATTAAACCGAAGATTAATTATATTAGCAGTGTATAAATGTTAAAAACTGGGCTAGGGTTTAGCATCGTGTCACATGAATTTTGCATTAATTTCTAATACAAGTGATTTTATACCAAATAAACATTACTACTTCTAAAACTTGAAAATTTATTGCTAACACTTTATAATTCCGAATAATGAACAAAGACATGGGCGTAGCCAGCCATGGGCTCAGGGTGGGGCAGCAGTCTAAAATAATATGCAACCAGCAAAACTATACCCACGGTCTTACCCCGGTTAATTTTTTTGTGTTGACTAACGACTGTCTAGTGTGAACTTTCTTACGGACATTAAGTATTGTAGTTAGTACCTAGATAATTAAGTTTTTTTAGGTTTAATTAGGTACTGTATAGGTCAGAGCCAGGGTGGGGCAAGTGCCCCACCCTGCCCCACCTTGGCTACGCCCATGAACAAAGAAATTCACTTACGATTTCATAGTATTGTGCATTTTGCTCTATGTTTTACCTATTTTTATACCACTATTTAGATATAAAAGTTTTTGTTTAGGTTTTTAATTATAAATTGTTTTATTATATTGTTGGTTTAACAGTAAAAAGGCAAGGACCTGAAGATTGTTTAAGCAGATGCCCTCATTTTTATAGTAGTTACAAAACTTGGAAAGAAAGAAAATTAGGAAGGTTTGTGTGTATAATTTTATATGTTTAAAGAGTTTTAATTTAAGAAATAATTGGGATATTAATTGTTAATAGAACGGAATATGTAGATAAAAATACTGGAGAGATATGTATGGACTCGTCAGTACCATCTAAAGAACAGATGAAGAGTATAAAAATTGAAGTTAGTATTAAAAAACAGGAAAAACTTGAACAGGTTAGATTGTTAATTTTAAAAGGGACACTGAGTTCTTTTACCCATGGGCTAAAGCAACAGATGTCGATGCATATTGTATAGTATTGAACTTGTTTGTATTTTTCTATCAAAAGGGTTATAATTATAGGAAAATATAAAACAATTTCTACCAAAAAAAATCTACGAAAATTAAGAAAAATGGTGGACAATATTTTTCATATTCAAATGAAGATTATTTTACTCGAATTAAAAAAGTTGTTTCAATAAAAAAAAATTAAAATTAATATTACAATTTTATAATTATTATAAAATTTATATTATAGGATTCTGATTTATATAAATTAATAAATTTAAATATATATTTTTTTAAGTATTAAAAATAATATATTTAACAAAGATATATGGTACATATAAGATATATGTATAATAAATTAAGTAAAATAATAACAAAAATTTATAAAATAATGTTTTTTTTTAAATATTTGTATGTTGAAAGTAAGCCTAATAATAAAATTTATGAGTAATAAAGCAAAATATATTTCAGCACTCAGAAGACTGTCAAAGTCAACGCGGATGCATTTGTAAGATAAAGAAAACAGGTGAAAGGAGAAACGTTAATTTTAATACGAAAATAGATGAAGCTTCCTTCCAAGACCTGATTGAGGATAAGCCGTTATCAGACGGAATATCAGTTTCAGCGTCAACACAAACTAGTATATCACTCGAAGATACTGACCAGAGCAGTGATTCAGAACATAGTGTTTGTGAAGATTTACACAAACGTGTACCAAATTGTTATTTTTCTTTTGGATACAGGTGGGCTTATCACGAATTTAGTCTGCCTTTCGAATCGAGCTGTCACAAGTAAAACGGATACGTTAGCAATCGGGATCATGAATTTTTACTAACGACTAACGAGCACCAGCAATATGTATCAAATGAACGAAAGATCGAGACGTTCGAAAATTAACAAAAAGTATCTAAAATATTGTAGTTCCAAATCTGCATGCGGTGGCGCTGCTCAAATTTCCATACAAATCGCTTGAAGCGAACTCGGTTCGAAAGCCAGACTAGAATTCGTGATAAGCCCAAGGTTATGCTTACATTATATTGGGTAATTCAATTAAGAGCTCAAAATATGATATGTATTACATAATATTCATTGAATTCAATTTATTTACTCTTTATTTACTTAGCTTATTACAATATAAACACTATAATATTTAAAATAGTTTTATATACACAATACCCCTATATAGCAGCTATTCTTCTACATCATAGTAGATTTATTATATACTATTATGACATTAGTATGTAAGTGGATAATGCCAGTATACAGCACCTAATCCAATTGATAATTATTATTAAATTAATAAATTCATTTCAATTATATTTGTATTTGTACTGACGTATAAAAGCGTTCTATTTGAACCCAATTACTAAAAGTAAATAAATAAATAAAAAATGATAAAGTAATAAACAATATTTTAAAGAACCATCATTACAAACACTGCGGCTAACTTGCTAAACATAATGTACCCCGTACTAGTTTTAACTGTATTGACAGTAGTACAAAAACTTTAATTTTTATAAAAATTAACCTTTTTTTTTTCAGGTTAAAGAGAAGATTGTTTTGTTTGTGTGAATGGCTGTTTAATTCGAATCATAGTGAGTATCATTAGCACGATTTTAATTGTAATATTTCAAAGCAGCGGTCGGCAACACGCGGCGCGCAAACGCTTTCTTTTGGCCCGTGAATGTTTTGTAAATAAGTTCTAATATAATTCGGTGGTTATTTTTCTTTACAATAAAGCCCAAACATAATGTAAGTGTTACGTTTATCACCTAGCGTCCCTTGCCTGCCAAAAGGTTGCCGACAGCTGTTTTAAAGTAATTTATTTTTTAATTATTTCAGTAACTGAAACAGAAGTTGAAGCTAAACCAGAATGTTCTACCAAGTAAGTATCTAATATGGTTACAGTTTATTATTCACAGTTCACACGTGTGTAAATGTGAATGAACTGAAGAAACAAGCACAAAAGTTACAGTTATTACGCATCTGACCATAGGATACTTAAAATAATGTATCTATACTAATATAATAAAAAGAAAACATTTGATTGTTTGTTTGTATGTATTTAATAGGCTCAGAAACTACTGGACCGATTTGTAAAATTCTTTTACCATTAGAATCCTATATTATCCCTGATGAACATAGGCTATAGAATATTTTCAAAAACCCGGATGAAAATTTCAATAATGTAACTCAGTGTGAAAAAAATACAAAAAAAATCATTATATTGCGTCGGCTGCGGAAATTATTGACAATAGAGCAAAGTGATGTACTACAGTTTTATAGAGGACATCAATATCTACAAAAAACTCTTTGATACCGTACGTCTAACTATTACAGTTATGTCACAATAACTGCTTTTTCATGTTAAAATTTAAACTTCATAGTACTTATCTTCATTACTACGCGCACAAAGTCGCTGGCAACAGCTAGTACTGTATAATAATGTATAATGTATACAAATTTGCCTGTGGACACAGTTAAGATCACGTGTTGCTGTAGAACAGTGGTTCCCAAAGTTCACTATACTACGAACCATTTAACATAAATTTCTAATTGTGGTCTTCCATCTAATATGACTTGCCAGCTGATGTCATGAAACATTTTAATATTGTACTTTTAGGTTCAGTCAATACTCGGATTCAATTGGATTATTGGAAGACATTGAAAAGTCTAATAGGAAATTGACATCAGGTTATTATTACTAATGATATATATAAATTTTATTTATTAAATTTCCCTACAAAATGACATTGGAACACTTGGACTTGTCAAAATATAATTATATTTAATAATACAATAATACGCAGCAACTGTAATAGCGTCGTGTTCACTTCAATAATAGACATAATAATATTAAGTACTAGATATCATCAGTTTTCACAGACTGTAATTTTCAGCTTCATTCAGAGAATAAAATTAATACAATCCCTACTAATATTATAAATGCGAATGTGAGTTTGTTTGTTACGTTTTCACGCAACAACTACTTAACCGATCATCATGAAACTTTGTACACATATTTTTGGAGGTGCTAGAAGTAACATAGGATACATTTTATTTAATAATAATTTTTTTACTATAGTTTTCAATTGACTATGGTTTCAGCTGTTTGGGATTTTTCTATATTTGTCTGTCATATATTTGTCATTTTTATATATGCAGTAAAAACTATATTAGATCATATTGATTCATTTCTATTGTAATGATCTCTGATATTTATTTAATGACTTAAATGCGAGCGAAGCCGCGGGTAAAAGCTAGTATATTATAAAAAGAACCTCTACTATTACACAAACTAAATGTAATTTTAATTATAGGACAGGCGAGCATGCTTAATTTAATGAAAGACTGTATTAGTTTCTAAAATTAATAATAATAATAAATGTAATTTTAAATGAAATTTGTTTTTTCAAGGGGGGTCAGGAGGACAGCGGTGTTGTCAGTACCGTGGGTAAATATAGTTTAAATAATTTTATGTCATTATAATTAGTTTTGTATTATTATTAAATATAAAAATACATAATTATATTTTGTTTTTCCAGTTATTGTTCCTGTGAGAAGAAACCGCCTCCTTGTAAGCCTTCATTAATTATTATTTTTCTTAATAATACAATATTATGTATACGGTGCAAACCGTATTTAACGCCACTCGATTTATCGACAAACTCCCTAAAACGTCGAAATTGTTATCCGTACTATCATTATAATTTTTTAAAATAATTATATGGACACTCTATGTAGCATCACACCCACTCTAAATAACAACATGTGTGTATTAAGATAGTAAAATGAAATCGATTTTTCTTCTCTCTATTTAACGATAACCTCAATAACGTTGTAACTGGGCACTCTCTTAAGTGTCGCAGAGTTTACGCTGTATATACAACAAAACTCTTTAAATATATTTACGTGTATTTGTGATTGTAGAACGTATTTAAAATAATATTATGTTTTTCATTTAACATCTCCAGTGCAAATTATAAGATTCAATAAAAGAACAAATGAGAACGGATGTGGTGTAAATGTTGAGTACATCTCTGAAAATACACGTAAACAAGTAAGTAATAAAATAAGTGACATTGGTAGGGTGAAATGTGATGATTGTGACGAAGGAACAATTTCCTCTGAACAAGACTGGTGGAGTCCAATGTCTGAGAAAAAGAAAGGAAAAAAATAAAGATAGTATTTTTGGGAAACTATAGGCTTGTTATGTAAATAATTAGATAGATATATGTAAAAATATATTGAATAAATAAATATTTTAAGTTGTTTGGTGTTTTATTTGTCTTTTTGTACGTCTTCGTGGGACGAACGATAGAGGCGCACTTTATATTTTAATTTTTTAGATTTATACATATAAAGTATTTCAAAATATAACGGTTAAGAATCCGAAACAGAGCTATGATAAATAAACTCTATGATTATTATTTCGTTGGCAACATTTCTTTTGTTTTGTCAAAGTTTGTTTATGTGTCATGTTATCTTTGTGAATTTTTGATGTTTTTCGCGAATTTCTTAATGTAACGATGTGCGATATAAATGAAAATTCAATTAATTTAAGCGTTAAATGGAACGGGAAGGAATATGTAATACCAGAATTTTCAACTTCAGACTCTGTTGCAATGTTGAAGATTGCAATCGAAAATGCTACCGGAGTACGGCCCGAGAGGCAAAAACTACTTAATGTTAAATTTCAAGGCGAGTACACATTTATTTTAAAAGGAGAAATATATTTCCTAAAAGAATGCTTAACTTTATTGGTTTTATCAACAAATATTTACATGATTAATTATTTTATTTTCGATTTACAAATTCTAACATAACGTAGACAAGCCTAGACCGCATTGTGCATATATATGTTACTTTAAAAATAATGTAATAAATTATTATCATAAGGTTTTATTATTTAGTTAATAAATTGTATTTATCATCTGCTATTAGACAGAACAATCACATTTTTATATACACAAATTTTAAAAGAACAATTACATTTAACAGGAAAAGTGGCATCGGACAATTACACCCTGTCCGAGTTAAACTTAAAGCCAAATTTTAAGATTATGATGATGGGGTCTCTGGAGGAGGCTATACAGGGTGCTCAGACCATACCCGACAGCACTGAGGAGGTTGTTAATGACCTTGATATAGGGGATGAAGAGGAAACTGAAATTGAAAACCAAGTGGTAACATTTTTACATATTATCGTTTTAGTAATACATTATTTCAATAAACTATTATATAGCATGTCCCAAAACTCAATGATAAGCCGGCACCAGTGGGTGGACCTGCTCTTCATTGCTTGAGGAAAAATAAAAAAATATATATATCAAAATTTTTTTTTAAAATACTAAGTAAATATTGAAATCCTTTGAAAGTTGACACCCCATATGATATTTTCAACTACCACGACCGCAAATTTACAAATATTTCAGATTTTTTTTTGTATCGGCAACCTAAGTAGTACTGCTATCCATTACAACCCTTACAAATTTCAGAATGCCTGTAATTTTTACAGTTACTGTTTAAGATAATTTTATATATTATAAATTAAAACCTTGATTAGGTTATGCTTAAAAGTAGGGTTGCTATCCCAGGACAGCAGACTGGACTAATGGTTGTTTTCATTACAGATATATTTAGCAAAAATAAATAAGAGAATCAAAGACTATAAGATAACAAAGTTGAATGAATCGAGACCCGGAAAGAAGTTATTAGTCCTCGATATTGATTACACATTGTTTGATCACAGATCTGCTGCTGAAACTGGTAAGAATAAGATACTGGTAGATGAGACTTGGTGATTGGCTATTACAGCTATGTGTTGCAAAGACAGTGATCCCTCTCTCTCACCCAAGCTGACAAACTAGCAAACCTTATACATTGGTTAAAGGTAGTTTGGTTAATTTTGTGTCTGTTTGGACAAATAACACCTAAATCTTCTCACAATCATAATGGCTATAAAGCTCTCGAAATGTCTTGGCTAAAATTAAAATATAAATAAACACTAGTAGGATAGTCTCTGCAATTTCAGTCACTACTGACATGTGGACAAATATAAATAACAAAAAAAGTTTTTTGAGTTTTACAGCTCACTAGTTTGACGATAGTTTCAAATATCATCACGCAGAATTGCAATGTATGTCATTAAATATTATGTTGATTTGTTTTTTAATTAAGATACTAATTTTGTTTGATAAATGTCATCAATATGTTTCCTTTACAAGGAAGTAACACATACATTTTATTGAGAAATAGACACAAAGTAAGAAGCCGGATAGTCGGCGCTTTTTGCCGATTAGTCGCCGACTACAATAGTGGCCGGATAGTCAGCTTTACCGACTAGTGGCCGACTAGTCGGAACTTCTCTACAAATTACACTTAAAACTCTTCACAATGGCTATAAATGTCTCGAAATGTTTTGACTGAATTAAAAATAAACACTACTTGGATATTAAGTCACTGGAGAAAGCCTAAATTGTTTACTTAATATGTTTAATTCTAACTATAACATTACAAATTTGATGCCTGATTTGAAATTTCAATAAATCTATTCCAGGTTACGAATTAATGAGACCATTTCTCCACGAGTTCCTCACAGCGGCTTATGAGCACTATGACATTGTGATCTGGTCTGCCACGAGCATGAAGTGGATCGAAGAGAAGATGAGGTTGCTCGGTGTCTCCACTCACAGTGATTATAAGATATTGTTCTATTTGGATTATTTAGCCATGATTACTGTGCATTCATCTAAATATGGAACAATTGATGTAAGTGGAGTGGGTTTGATCGTTGCTTGAGTATGCTTCATTTTTACTTATATTTTGATTAATAAACTCAGTGTTTTAAAGTTTTAGTAGACTGTATTAGTGTAACCATGGTAGCTATAAACATAATAATAATAATTATTATTATTTATTGTGCTTCAAAAATATTGGCACTTATTGCCTACCTACCATGCCTATTTTCTACCAGCTAACCATTAGGAGAGGAATGCGGTGAATGAGGTGCAAAGTTAATTAATAACATACACATACATATAATATCAATATATATAAAATAAATTAGATAATTGATGCGTCATTATTCTATGTGTCAAGATAGCACTTGAAGAGCTTGAGCTTGAAAGAGTTCAATGTTTTTGACTGTCTAATTGCAAGTGGCAGCTTGTTCTACTGTCGAGCACAGCAATATAAAGTCATTCAAATTGGGTAATTATTTCAGGTGAAACCTTTAGGAGTGATATGGGGTAAATACCCCCAATACACATCAAAAAACACGATAATGTTCGATGACATACGACGTAACTTCCTAATGAATCCACGGAGCGGGCTGAAAATCCGTCCCTTCCGCCAAGCCCACCTCAACAGGGACAAAGACCGGGAACTGTTGCACTTGTCTGTGTATTTAAGAGATATAGCCATGTTCTGTGATGATTTTGATAGTTTAAATCATAAGAAATGGGAGAAATTCAAGCCTGACAAGAAGGCGCATATCGCCGGCAACAAAAGGAAAGCTGACGATAACACTAATCCGGAGAGTTCTAGTAAAGAATAATGCATTTTATTTTATTATTAACACATTCTACCCTCAAACCTATGTCTTTTACTATTTATGGTAATTTAAAACTAATAGTATATTGTCTGGTGGATTAATAGCCTGGTATGTCTTTTAGAAGTAATAGCACAACTCGTGTCTGGTCTAATGAGAAGAATGTATCTTGTCAAGTCAATATAGTGAAGGTGATTGATAAGTACTTAATAAGCTATAGTCATCTACCAGTCTACATGCATTACCAGTTCTATGGTTAGTAGAATAACCGTTTACTATGTCCTGCAATTATTTATACAGTAGGAAGTACAGCCTCAGTAAAATTATGATCATTCACAGTTTAAAAAGAAACTTGTCTCACTTGCTAAGAGCCAAACACTTTTCAGCGGAACAATCAGTTTGCAAAATGGTTGTGGTTAAGTTTTGTTGCCCGTATATCTGCTTTTGTTTTTAAAACAAATGCTAATGAAGTATTTGATTGTAATGTAACGATATTCATTTGTTTGTAGTGATATATGTATAGCTGCTGTTACCATGTGCAGCTTATTCAATAATTACTTGTATGGTTTACATTAAATGCATAATATCTTGGGCTTTGTTTCCACCATAATGCTGGCTGTATTATCACTGTTAGAATTTCTTCACCCACTATTACTAAACAGTTCTGTGTAAATCCACTACTGATATTTTACAGAGCTTATTTCTATTTCTTTAAGCATGCTTTTTATCTTTACTTAAAAATAATTCAATAAATACTTTCCTAAATATAAATATTAGTGTATTGGATTCAAATGGCAGAGTTCTATTGGATTTTTTTTCTTCAAAATAATAAATGTTGATTGATCAAGAGGAATGAATTTTTAATTAAAGTAGTATGTAATTAATGTTCAAATTCGAATGAAAAAGTGCCCAAAATTTAATTTATAATAAAGTAATTTTTTAATAATATATGAATGTTTTATTTCAATTTTTGTTTGTGCATAAGTCTAAAAGAGAAAGCGGAAGTCAACCATAGACATGTGTTTTATGAGTTAAAAATATAACGTTTCTTGATTTTATTGTGGCACCCACAACCATAGATAAACTGGGATGGTCTATGGCCTATGCCATGTCAGAATAAATACCAACTTCTATACGATATATCTTTAAGAGAACCAAGTTTGCTTCAAGTGATTTGTATGGAAATTTGAGCAGCGCCACCGCGTGCGGATTTGGAACTACAATATTTTAGATACTTTTTGTTAATTTTCGAACGTCTCGATCTTTCGTTCATTTGATAGATTGCTGGTGCTCGTTAGTCGTTAGTAAAAATTCATGGTCCCGATTGCTAACGGATCCGTTTTACTTGTGACAGCTCGGTTCGAAAGCCAGACTAAATTCGTGATAAGCCCACTGGACTAAATTCCTACCTGCATTTTAGCAGCTAGTAGATATGTAATGTCGACTACCAAACTGTGAACTACCCTACTTTTCACGCCAGTATTATTTAAATCTAGAAAAACTGTCTACCTTTTCCCAGAACAAGCAAGGAAATTTGAGAAAACAAAAAATATATTTTCCTTATAATTTTTTTTATTATAAACATAAAAAAATACATCCAGGTACAATTAATAAAGTTAGTAAATGATTAATAATACCTTTGTTATTTTGAGTATTTGAAACATACAAACCACTAATTGCACAAATTGATTAACTCCATCACTCACAAAAATTACATGTAGCATTCCTGATGATTATAATTTGACTATTCTTATTAATTTTATATACTGTTAGATGAAAGCTGCATCTGTATTTATGCTATTAACAATATTTATTTATATTATAAAGGGAACTTTAAAAAACAATGTACAAATGACAATTTCCAAATGGATACAGATTGTACTTTGGACTGGAAGAAACAATCATTAGAAAGGAACAATTATACTCTTATCATGTCGAAGTTGAGGCATGTGTGAAAGAGATACAGATATCTCTTTTGCCGTTCACGACACCGCGATTGTTTTTCTTTCTATCGCTTATATACATCATTATAATGTGTACATCATTATAATGCGTTACCCAACTATATGTCTTATAGAATTAATCGATTTGATTAATGAAAGGCTTATACAGATTGGTTTCTAAAATGCTTCAGTGAAGACATTACGCCACAGTCTAAATGTTGCTGAACTAATAATAGTCCTAATAGATAAAGCACAACACTAATCTCAATATTCATAAAATAGTGTTGGCTTTAGCTTGGTCTGTCAAAGTGACAGTTCATTTATACTTATGTCACTTTGACAGTTCAAGTAATATCAAGTAACTTGTAGTAGTTCCTATATAAAACAACTAATAAAATATATTAGTATTAAATACCTTATAGAGCCACTAAACAGGCATGTTTTAGAACAAAATTAATTTCAATTAGTACAAATTTAGTAATAATATAAAAATATATACATTTTTTGAGTGGTATCTAGAAATCCTTTTCAAACCATGTTTCTTAGGAAGACATTTGGTTAAACAAAGTCTTTGATCGAGTCACATTAACTTGATTATTTGTATCTTAAATATAAATAAGATAATATGTCAAGCAAAATTAGAGTAAAAATAATTTATCATGAGCTCACTATTTTAGTTAATTAATTAATTAGAAAAAATCTGATCCAAATTTCGAACACACAACAACAGAGTTTATCAATTCTTCAATTATATGTAACTTAATAATTATCCGTCTTGTAAATTTAATATAAAAAAGTATGTGACTGTGGTCAACTGTTCTTTTTTGTGAGCTTTGGTGTAAAATACATGGAATACAATTTCATGTATTTATGTTTTTTCATATAAACATAATTCATGTGTTATATACTGACATATAATTGTGATTGATTCAAGTCAATTAAGAGAATCTGGCTACATGTTCATTTTTCTCTCTGTATACTTAATAGTTAACTTCAATGGCTTTTATATAAAAAAATTAGTATAACCAGTGGCGGCCTTACTCATTGCGAGGCCCCGGGCGGCAGGTCTTTGCGAGGCCCTTTGTCCTTCGTGAAAAGTACTATATGTGTGCGAAAGTAGATCTGGTTGTTTGGTTTAGGTATTTGTCATATTTGAGGAGAAATGCTAAAGTCATTTTTTTCTATTATGTGTTTCAGCACCGCGATAATGTCGTCGTTTCCTTCATACACACGGATGAACATATTTAATTCTTCGTACAATTAATGTCTATCAATATCACATATGTATATATTCTATATTTTTTAAAAATTTGCTTGGGTTGTTGCGCAAGGCCCCTGCAAGAGAGAGGGCCCGGGCGATTGCCCCGTTTGCCACCCCCTAAGGCCGCCACTGAGTACAACATTACAATAGAGACATTTAACAAACACAATTTCTCTTCTATGCATTCTTTTGTAATATTTACATAATATTGTGGGTTTCTATTCTACCTATAGTTTAAACATTTTATTAGTTAAAATTTTGAACCTATATAAAACGTTTTTTTAAAATTAATTATGATACAAAAGTTGTGTCATAGTATGACTGATAAATTCTGAATCCAAATCTAGACTTAACCATTGTAATTTATTCATACAATCAACGCTTATATAGGTCTTAAAATAAATATAAAAAATGCTTATATTCTTTGTAAAAATACAAAGTAGATATTTGACTCAAATCAGACTTACTAACAACAACCATGGTCAAAAAAGAAGTGTAAAGAAGACAATAATTATCAAACAATTAATAAGTACGAGTTCCTATTATCACAATCAACAATTCCGAAGTTGTAAGGTCACTTTAAAAGCAACTCTCAATACTAAGTTTTACAACATTCCATACAAAGTACACAGCAATCACCGCAACTATACATACACTCTGCTAACCCCTCGCAAGCGCCTTCAAAACAACCAATACAATCGAATTCACAACACGCAGCAATACACCCACAAAATGCAGCCCACCATTCCGTTAAACAATTACAAATAATCGCTGTACATAACACTTTTTCGGCAGCCATATTAGAGTTACTAAGAGGGATTTCTTCCATCTTATATACTTCATTAACAGGCTGTTTAGTTACCACGTCGCCGCTTCCATCGTTTTTCTGTCCATCTTTTATATTATCGTCGTCGATGTATTGCAAAGAATTCTCTATATCTTTTCCAATCATTTTTTATTTATACGTATTTTGAGCAGTTTTTGGCACTTAAATTAATCGTTTAGGTTATTGTCGGTAGCTAATTAGTTCACGCAACACATGTTTTTACGGAATTAGGAAATGAATAGAATTAGAAAACCCGCGAAATGAGGATGTTTATTTTGAGCGGTGATGACAGATACGATAGTGAGTGGCGTTCGACTAAATATGATACATCGATTGTCGATATAGAAACATTTTACCTAACAACTTTTATACTAAACTAAATTCATCTACATAACACTCACAATTATATTTACCTTAAGCCAATTGATAAATATTACTATAAAGTATATATATTTTGGGTTACATTTATTAAAATTGTTTACAATAATAAACACAAATAAAGAATTTGACATCACTATTTACATCAACATACACACGTTTCGATTTTTCACTTCTGACTTTTATACTTAATTGTGTACATTGATTTTTACAAAATTTGAAACGCGACAACCGGTTTGTTTAAAAATTTTTACATTCGAACTTCCTTAGCACGGGATTTCCAACTTTTAAAGTTACGATACAGATTTATATAAGATCGATTTTACTTTTACACTACTTCAAGAGCTTGTATTATAATCTGACTGTTGGATTTTATCCACAATTTTTCCTTGTTAATTTACTAAAGTTTTGAATTAAACTTATAAAGATGTCGCCAAGTTGTGTAATTACTGATCAGCCCGCAACATTAGCTTCACAACTAGACGAAAATAATGAGAAATCTTGCAAAGATAACAAAATAAATCGCGATGCTTTGGATCATGTATCCGCGAATTTAATTCAAAGCGTGCCTTTGTCCGTCGACGAGAATATCCAACTGCATGCCGCTGATTACCAGAAAAAACGTGAAGACGTCGCAGATGGTTGTACACATTGCTGCACGTACTTGGGAGATGGAGATTGGTATAACATAGGCAGAGTGATTTGTTATCCCTTTACTAGTGGTTATTTACTAGAATGTTTGGCAGAATGCTTCGATGCGTGTTTCGCTAATGACGTTTGTGTTGGTGGCGACTGCATTTTAGTTGATTGTGATTGTTGTGGGATATAAAATGGGTTTGTGGTTGCAGTCTGCTGTGGGACATCCGCTTAGTCCCTCTGTCTAATGAATAACAGATATCAGAACCACTACGTATATATGAGTGTTAGTTATAAGAAGTTATATGCATTTAATATTTTTGTAATCGACAGATCTATTATAAGTTTAATAATTTAGTTTTATTAATATTACCTATTTCTGTATCATTATTATTCATATTAAAATAAATGAGATATTTAAATTAATTGTTATTTTTGTTTAAAAAAATTAAAGTAACTGTATAGGTTTAACCCTTTGCTTTGCTTAATGGATTTTAAGAAATGTCAAAATTTATGATTAAAAAACCCATTTTTTAAAATAATATATTTATTACACATTAAAACACACAATAAAATGACTAGAAGACAACAATGATGATAAAATCTCTCATCTAATGAGTATTTAGATAATACAACAATATTCTAATATTACTACAAAACATATCAAGTGAAACAAGACCTAACACACGAGACTGTGTTTTATATAAATATAATTATTAGGTGAACGGGTTATTAAGTGGACTGTGTATAATTTATAATAGCGGGAGAGGTAATGGGAAACTCACTTCTTTGAATTGGTCACTCGAAATGGAGCGGGATCGAATGTTGAAACTCCTGAAATGAGGTTGACGTGCGGTTTGCTATGTGAGTATTTTTTTTTCTTTATATAAAGCGGTAATTCAATCTTGATAGCGGGATTTCCAATATTTTCTTCTTTTATTAATTCAGATATCGGCACGGGCTTAGAACATAGTTTTCGGAATTTAATATTGAACATACCTTTAAAACACGTAATTTAATGCCAGATAAACAGATTTTCACATTGGAAGCGCAGAAATATCCTAAAAAGTGGAAAAAAATTAGAAAAACATTCACATACCATTGCATAGTATTGTGCATTTTGCTATACGTTTTGTCTAGTTTTATACGATTATTTCGGCACGAATCACTGTAACGAACTTTAATAAACTATTTTTGCATCACCATTTCTCATAATTCACAAAATAAAACCCTCACAAACATATTACCAAATTTGTTGCCGTTTTCGTTAATGACTGCGATGATTGGAGACATTGCTTTTTTTAAAGTTGCACTCCAAGGCAAAGAATCGAGAGAGTTTCCAAGGCAAAGGGTCTAGTCTATATAGCCTGATCTTTCGTTAACCATACAGCTTCGAATCGGCTCAAATTGAGCCGATTCGAACATCCAGCGAAATTTATACAGCAGAGCTTAATATTGGCTCAATTGAAACATAAAAAACAACAAAAAACGGCGCCGCTTTTTGTTGTTTTTTATGTTTCAATTGAGCCAATATTAAGCTCTGCTGTATAAATTAATAATATTTATGGTTACTAAAAATTGTATTAAAAAAAAGTATTTAAAGTTTAGATGCCTTTGCCTTAAAATGAAATTTCAAAAAGCAATGTCTTCAGTCATCGCCATTATCAAAAACAAGTTTGGTAATAAGTTTATGAGGGTGTTATTTTGTGAATTATGAGAAATGGTGATGCAAAAATAGTTTATTAAAGTTCGTTACAGTGATTCGTGCCGAAATAATCGTATAAAACTAGACAAAACGTATAGCAAAATGCACAATACTATGCAATGGTATGTGAATGTTTTTCTAATTTTTTTCCACTTTTTAGGATATTTCTGCGCTTCCAATGTGAAAATCTGTCTATCTGGCATTAAATTACGTGTTTTAAAGGTATGTTAAATATTAAATTCCAAAAACTATGTTGTAATGCCAACCCCAGATATCTATTAAAGATAATTCTGCTAATGTCGAGTATTCGGGCAGCATCCCAATAAGAAATTATCGAATATCTATTTATCTTGTATAAACCGCGGGTTTGCCAATTCTTTCAATTTTGACATTAATTTTTCTTATTTGTTGAATTTTGTCGCCAACCTTTTTAGTATATGAGCGGATATATGTATAATAAATAAACATAATATATATGAGGAAATATGGCAGTACCAATATTGATATAACTTTTATTGCCAGTAACAAAAGGAAATACTTAATTTTTAGTAGATGTAGAGTAACTGGGAACGTCCCGCAAATCGTGATCCTATCTAAATAGTTACAAATGACACCATAACTTTCGTTTTTTATTTAAATTACAATTCAATTTACATATATATATTTAAAAAGGAAGAAATCGGGCACACATGAACATACATATTAATTTTAATAATTCAAAATGGCTACCACAGCCTTATTGGGAATCTAATCTAATGATTATTAGGACGGGGATACTAAATTCTTTTAATAAGCATATTGCTTAAATATAATTATAAAAACAATAATAATCGAAAAACACAAATAACTGATTAATATGTACTAATCAGTATTAACCGACCAAATTGAATATTTAAGAATAACTTGTAATTTTATATTCTTTTTAGCGGAATTTAATTATATTGTATTTTATTCCTATATACGACCATAAACTTTGTAATTCATATAATTCTTCCACACAATGTACGTATTTAAAATATATATTAGTAATTAATTTAAAAATGAGATTACCACACTGGAATGTAGAGATTATGCGAATTAAGCTAAAAGATTATAATTTAGTTGATTAAGGATTTAGCTAGAGATTGACTCTATAGTTCAAGCCGAAACTAATTTAAGATTTTGACTTTAGAAGTGTCACTGTCATCTTACTTTTTTGACAGCAATGCATTATTATGGCACATGAGAGCTTCTAAAGATTTATTAACTACCATAGATAAATGTCTTTATGTAAAAAGGCAGATTTATCTTATTTCTGTCCACCGACCTCACATAATGGGTATTACAATCCCAGGACATAAGACTGATCTGATTACCTAATCTAAATTTGCTAACAAAAATGAAGGTTTATATATCAGTTTCTTTAAATATAGAAGTGGGGCTGTCCGCGTTAAAATGTATGTATCTTGAAGTTGGTGATTCAATTTCCACATGAGGCTCGGGCTCCTCGTTCTTCGAATGTTTGGGGGATGATTCTGAATGAAATTCTTGTCTAAAATTTCCTGAAAGACAACCTTTTATTGAATTATGTGACTTTAGTTGTTAATGCACTCTGATATCAAAAGGACCTGACAGAAATATCTACTTTTTTAATACAACAATACCTATATTCCGATCAATAATAAAATTTAGGTCATTTTAGTTAGTAAATTACAATAATACTGAAGCAGATATAGATTTAAACAGTATTACTGCTAATAAAATATTAATAATTATTACTCATAATAAAATCGCTAAACTATCTACAAAACACACAAACACACACACACACACATACAAAAGGACAAAAAAGAAAACAAAAAAAAGCTATACAAAATAATATAATTTAAAAAGTCAGTGCGGAATGTTTCTTAAAAAAAACTAGCACCATAAAGAATATAGACCGAGCACCATAGACAATGGGGAATGTACAAATAATGACAGCTGATTTTTAAAAACTTTTGTAACAATATTGCTAATTTTAACTGACACGTGGCTTAATTTTATTAAATGTATTTAAATAATAATAATAATCAAAACAGCTGTCACGGCCAATGTATTTTGAAATATATATATACACATATAAACCAACAAACAACAAAGTTGGTATCGTTCATTCAAACATTTAAATATAAATCAAATTGGTATTGTCCAATTGCTTACGTCACAGTGTTAAAATTATTACAGATTTATATTATTTATTTTTGATGAATGTGTGAATTAAAATTATATAATTCCTTATTGGGTCGTTGCCCGAATACTTGACATTGTCAGAAATGTCTTTAATAGACATCTGAAGCCACTAATAAAAGAAGAAGATTTTTACAAGCGAAAATAATAAAAAAATTGTATTGAAATCCCGATCAGACAATCCCCATTGAAGCTAATATTTATATTTCTAATTTAAACCAAAGAAACTTCATTAAATTACTTGTATATTTGGAGCTAAGATGAGTAAGCGGTCAATGGCGAAGACGACTGCTATCACGGATAAATATGTACAAAACAATTTGAGTGTCACGTGCTAGCAAGAGTCATATGGTTTATTTATTTATTTAAAACTTGCATACACTTAATGCCCTTGGACATTGTCTACCAGTTATCCTTTAGGACCAGCAGAAAAGTTGCATTTTAGCACTAAGCTGTTATTTGATCATGTAATAAGCGAGTAAATGCAAAAGTATGTGTGCGCGAAAGTAGATCTGGTTGTTTGGTCTATTGTCGTATTTGAGAAGAAATGCTAAAGTTATACAATTAAATAAAATTTGTGTTTTTACATGTTTATCAATATCACATAGTATATATTCTATATATCTATATTTTTTTAAATTTGCTGGTGCTCGTTGCGCGTAAAAATTCAAGAGCGAGGCTAACGGATCCGTTTTACTTGTGACAGCCGCCCCCTAAGGCCGCTACTGAGTAAATGTAATAGAACAGGTCCTTTTTTATATTGGTAACATTTGTATTAGCACTTTTTAAAATTCCAATTAGAACAAATAAGACCACATTAAGTAGTTTCACGACTGGCTACTAGGGAATCTCAGAGCATTATCAATAGGCAATAGCTAAACCTGCATTTTTCTAAATCAGTCAGGAAGTGGGTCTAAAGATTGGAAATTTTTGTTAAATCGGTCAGAATTCAGTTAACTTTGAGAACCATACAACACTTGCTAGCGAACTAAACTCAAATTTACCGCATAAGAAGCAGTAGCCTTCGCCATGCCGGCTTAGTGGGACAAACATTTGCATTTAACATTAGGATTTGAGCAGATCATTAATTAGACTAGACTAATATATTTTGGTTTTATATATTTTAAATTATACTAATAAAATACTTTTATTTTTCTCAACACACGTTGCGATTAAACGCAATCAAATGCGGGCAAAAAACCGCAATATACTTCAATTAAATTATAATAAAATAATTATGTCAAATATTTTTTTATATGAATAAACTATAGTAATTACATTCTATTAAATAATATTTAGTTTTTATTAAAAAAAAAACAGTCTCTTAAAATTATAATAATGAATAAAATGCAACTTGCCCGTAAACTAATAAATACAAATTGGACGTAATTCAAATTCAGATTAAATAATAAAAAGAAAACGCATGCCATTAACTTCGAATACACAAAAACCATGCAAATGGCAAAAATAATACGAACATTTAAATAAAAAGAACACATTCACATAAAGAGTAAATAAAACCCTTCTTTTTTGGCGCGAATAAATGTAGTCTTTTGAGGTTATAAATCACAAATGTAACAAATAAATAAAAAATCAGTAAAAATACCACGAAAGGTACAAATTTCGTCAAATAATAATTAAAAAAAAAAATACATAACAAAAATTGTTACGATAATAAGTCAATTAAAATTCGCGCCAAACTCACAAAAAAAAACTAACTAATACATAAAACATTAAAGCCTAGGGTTGAAATCTAAATTTGACAGACAAGAAACGCATTAATTATTTTTTTGGAATCGTAAAAACATAGATTCCATGGCCAATGTTAAAAAAAAACAACTGTCAAAAATATGTCGCTTGACTGTCAAATTAGGTTTATAATTAAAGCTCAATAAGTGCAACTACAACAACTGGAACATTCAACTTTTTGGGCATTTTTTCTACAAAAACCATAACATTTAAGCGCTAAACAACATAAACCGCCTCCTTTATTACTCGACTTGCACGACTCCCGGCTATTTAACCTCTGCAGTTCAGGTATTTTGGCATTTTTACACAAACCCAGCTTCTCCTTTTCCGATATCAAGAGCATGTCCAATCGCGTTTTCAATTGGGTCGGCGACACGCTCCTATCTCGGTGCAAAATATATCGATTCGAGTCCACTTTATCACAGAGCACATCACTAATTTCGTTTAACTCTTCCGAACAGTTGGAATTATTCTCCAAGTTAGGGGTGTGAGAATCGATACTTTCTGGCGTGTAAGGGTAGAGGCATGGCTTTGGCGATAACAACGATTTATCGACATCATTAACGAATATAGTGTCATGACTACAATAGTCGGCACTTGTCACTTTTACAGCTGGTATCCCCAGCATGGTTTCGTTTAATGAGCCCGTACGAGTTCGGTTCAATTTGCGTTCGAAATTTGAAATTTGCAGACTACCCGAATTAATGATGTCGGCAAATCGTCTTTTTAGATTTTGATTCGCAAATATGTCCGGGTCTGTCGGGAGGCGGTGTATGCGGGGATTTGCATTCGGTCTAGCAACACTAACGCACAAAGTGCAAGGGAAAGCAGCGTGGCAACACTGTAGGGTACCTCTGTCGCTTTGCAGCATCACACGGAGATAGATCGGCTGCAAAATAATATACGTATTTTAAAATATTCATATTTAGAGAAACTTATGTGAAATAATATTGCGGATTAAAATGGATTAAAAATATAATTATCATAATGCATTGTGGCAATAAAAAGAACAGAAAAAAACAAGAAAGATGACACTGACAGAATAAACGTCAAAACCCCAAATCATTTTCCCCATTCACCCCAAAGTATTTTCGGCCTGTAGAATCGACCGCCACACATATAATCTCCGATAACCGATTGTTAAAGACTATTATTTCATAAAAAATACAAACATATGTAACAGTAAAATCTTCCCGCGTTTTCTTTTGTCGGTTGTGTTAAATTTTGAACAGCGCCATCTATGAACGAGTAGCAGAGTCACCACAAACGTTTTCACACATAAACCAACCTTATGATCACCCATACAAGTAGACTCTCCAATGACGCCATACTCAGCCCGTTTCCTCATCACTGGCGTATCGACCAACCTCCGCAGTTCTGATGAGAAATTATTATCACCAGGCTTCGGTGATCCCTCCGACTGGTTGCGGACTAACTTGCGACGTATTGGCGAGGAGTCCGAGTCCGATGCCCTGTGGAATTAATTATTAATCTTCATGGGCTTAGATTATTAGACAAGCCAGACCGCTCGCAGTTTGTAATTTTCATGTTCATTTAGAACAAAGTGTGCCTTAAAATCTTAAATTGCTTAAAATATATAAATAAGTCAGATTAAATATAACGATAATAATTTGAAATTTAGCGGTCTGTGGAAGTGTGCCAAAAAAAGAACGTCAAGGGTTAAAATTTAATCACATATAGAAAAAAAAAAATAAACAGAAAAAGAAACAAAATAAACATAACAATAACTGTTAAAAAACACAAACATAAATTCTCATTATTGTAATAATTCACACGAAAAACATGTTTCAATTTATTGACGTGAATGTTTACGTGTGTATTCAACTTTTAAAATTTCTTATTGGACTCTGAATACTGGGCATTAGCAATTCTGGACATTAACTATTCAGTCTTCATTAGACATCTGAGCCCATTAATAAGAGAAGAAGTTACCTAGCCACCTACCTTGCATTAATAGCCTGTTGTATGGAAGTAGGGTCAGCAATACTCTTGCGGCTGACAGCAATACCAGGTACAGTCAGAGCATCAATGTCTAATACACTGCTTTTTTTCTCCAACACTTTTATTGGACTCTGAAAATTGTATTCGATTGAGATTGGACTTTGGACTGGAAGAAACAATCATTAGAAAGGGACGCAGATATCTCCTTTGCCGTTCACGACACCGCAATCGTTGCTCTTTCTATCGCTTATATACCTACAAAAACTGTATCCATTTGAAAACCGCTGTGTATACAACTTGTATCATCATGAAATATGAGTCTACCTACAAAATTATATTAACACTACAATATAACCGCTATTATTATAAACTAAATGAAATGTCACTTATTCTTATAAGAATCGGACCAAACACAACTCAAGATAGTGAAAACTTAACATTAAGAATTAACAATTGAACGTGTCTTCAAGATAATGTAATGCAACCATTCTCAATGTGTGTTCCGCGGAACCCTAGGGCGAAAATACTACAAAAAATACCTACCAAAGGGAGGTTATAAAGTTATATCTAAATATTCCAACTAAATATTACGTAATATTACATTGCAATATGATTATTCATAAATACATATAAATCAGTTTTTTTTTAATTTTTTTAAAATGTTACACGCAGTAGGAATTTTAAGTTGATCTTGCAAGACCAGTCATTTTGACTGGTCTGGTAAATCTAGTGTTAATAACACCTTCAACTGCTGGTACAAAAGAACACACATTATTAGGCGTATAATATAATTACAATATAACCAACCTGATGATTGTGAGTAGACCTTGCTGGACTACTATCTGATGAGGAAGCGCGTCCGCTGCTGTCTGTCGACTCTGCCACTGATTTTCTATATATAATAAAAAAGTGGTTTAACATTCTCCGTCAAAAACGTCATAAGACCTGTGTTCCATTAATTAAAACTTTATAAAGAGGTAGTTAATACCTAGAGGAGTGTAAATGTCTTCCTTCATTACTTCTGGAAGTGTCTTGCTGCACAAGGAGTCTGGCACTCTGGGACAGCAGAATACGATCACACCACGCTGGACATCTAGAATTATAATACAATTTTCAACTAATAAACTCCAAATATTAATTTAAATTGCTTTATATGACTTATAGCAATTATTTTTGATCAAAATAAGACTATACCTTGTCTTCATATAATGTGTGGGTAGTTGCACATTTTCCTCAAACGGATATGACGGTGCAAATTTGACAGGAAACTCGTATAAATGCTGCCTCAACGCTTCCAATTCGCGATCGTAACGTTGCAACTGAAATTTAATAAATAAGATGATTATCTAAAGTGAAAGAAGAGGGCGCGTGTGACTATTTTGGCTGGTGGAGTAATAAACAAATATTTAGTTCAGGTGTCTTCTCTGGTTTATATAGCTCAATGACAAAGATCAGCAGATGGTATCATCTATACTAACAGTATAAAGAGAAAACATTTGTTTGTTTGTATGTATTGAATAGGCTCCAGAACTACTGGACCGATTTGAAAAATTCTTATAGAATATTTTCAAAAACCCGGATGAAAATTTCAATAATGTAACTCAAAATGTGAAAAACATCATTATATTGCGTATGCTGCGGAAATTATTGACAATAGAGAAAAGTGATGTACAACAGTTTTATAGAGGTCATCAATATCTACAAAAATGTCTATGATACCATATGTTTAACTACTACAGTTACGTCACAATAACTGCTTTTTCATGTTAAAATTTAAACCTCATAGTACTTTATATCTTCTTTGCTACGCGAACGAAGTCGCTGGCAACAGCTAGTCAATAATAAAATCCTTTGTTGCACATATTTGTACATGGGCAAGCTTAGGCCCGCATTCAGAAATAACACTGGAGCGTAGTTTGATCTGAGATCACCTGATCATTACTTAAATGCATTTTATTCAGTAATAGTTATTTACTAATAAATAATAAATCTTTAAACACGACAACCATTAGACAGTAATCAAAATAAAATAGTAATATTTTGCATATACCTATGTTCCATACCAAATCCATAGATATTTTTTCCCCTATTTATTATTTATTTTGCTGGCTGGCAACATTCCTTTTCCCCCCCAAACCCTATTTCGTCCCGATGTCAGCGCCCTCTCGGCGACAGTGTGTGTAACTAGGAACAACTACGTGAACGCACGCGCTCGGATCACCGCTGACAAATAAATCGTGCACCATCATTCTATTCACCATTTCATCGCAATCAAAAGAAGAATCAACTTGTACAATAGACCAGACGACAATTTGAAGCGAGGGAAAGCCGAGTCCATCGTAAGTATCCCTTTCTTTCCATTCCTGAACACTGCCTCAGCCAGCATTTTATATCACACAACTTATATATTAAATATCCAGTTTAAACAATAATTTTTCTACAAATAAAAAACACGAATCAATTCTCACCCAAGGTTCTCTAAAAACTTTCTGATGATCATTATGCGAGAACTCCTTCTTCCCGACCGTCAACACCAGTCTGTCATCAGCTTCAGAACGGTATTGCAACTTGGTCGAGTCCAGGTTCGTTGAGTTTTGAAGACGACACGCGTTCAGCTCCTCGGTTACCTTCTGCAAGATGTAAAATGTAAGTGTCTGCCAACAGAGGTCGCTTATATAGTAAGTAACATAAAGACGCAGTTGTCCGATGTTGCCTCCCCAGTACATTAGCTCATATAATGCTTAGACTATAATTAGCTTAAATATTACGAACTATTTAGGATTATTTAGGAGATTTACTACCCTAAGGTTGGTTGCCTGGTAGAAGAGATCACTGCTTAATGATAAGGCCGCCTTTTGTTCTTTCTTTTTTTCTGTTCTTCTTTATATGTATTATTTTGTGCAAGTGTTATTATTATTATTATTATATATGTACAGGGTGGGGTATGGGAACCTCCCACATTTCAAAAGGCAGGTATAAGAAAACTATATGAGATATCAAAGGACAGGTTACATTCACATCCCTACTAATATTATAAATGTGAATGTGAGTTTGTTACGTTTTCATGCAACAACAACTCAACCAATCATCATAAAACTTTGTACACATATTTTTGGAGGTACTAGAAGTAACATAGGATATTTTATTTAAAAGATGTTCGAGACTTGTTGGGAATTCGCCTGTATTTTTAAAATAAGTCGTCATTATTAAATCTGGTTTATTTATATTCCGAATGTGGGGGAAAATGTTCACTGGTTCAATTTATAGTTTGTACGTCAGGGTTCCAGCGGCCTCGTGGGCTTGGGGGCCCCGTCTAGCCCCTTAGTAACTAGGCCACTAAATATAGAACTATTATTGTTATTACCTTAACAACACCACCAGTGTCCGTGCGGAAATTGAAATCACCAAATATAAAATACGGCGCTGCGTTCACATCCGAGTGCAAGTGACGCAACGTATGTCTCAGAGCACGACGGCGACTCCGACAGTATACCTGCAACACGCACAATAAAATACATTAGTTGTATTAATGACACTCTTCAAATGGACACAGATTGAACTTTGGACTGATAAAAACAAACATTAGAAAGAGACAACTATATTCTTATCGTGTCAAAAACTGAGGTATGTGTAAAAGGGATGCTGATATCTGAATTGCCGTTCATGACACCGCAATCCTTTCTCTTTCTATCACTTATATACCTACAAAAACTGTATCCATTTGAAAATCACCTTGAGACCTACCTCTAGACTGTCTTAGAAAAATAGGGGTATAAATAACTATTAGTAATGATCAGAGAATACCTAGTAGCGAGTAGCGGAACTAATTAATGTCGTCGTATTTGTTCTAATTGGAATAAAATACTAGGATTACCAATATTCTTGAAGGATATTCGTTCTAGACCCATAGTTTGGGAATTTCTGGCTAAAAGTGTCCAGCTACGTATTTGAAACTACGTAGGTATAACACTTACAGAAGGAAACGGCTCCATAGCGAGTAAATTGGATGCGTCATGAAATAAATGTATATTAATGAACTCAATCGCTGTGCCGCGCACCATCCATCGTGTGCGAAGGAAGCCCTTTCGAGACCATTTGCACTGGAACAAACAAAAAAAATTCTCAAAAAATATAGTTCAATAAACTTACCCCCATATAGATTTCATCTCTATATTTTATCTTACTCGAAATTCCCCATCTAGTTACTAATATGGGTTCTTATGAAGATGATTTCTTTTAAAGATGAGTATAGTTAAACAAAAATATACCTGATTACTTATGCTAATATTAAATCGTATAGGCTTTTGGCGAGTTACTTGTGATATCATCTCATCATATGCCTTTCCGAAATTTCTATAAATTAAGACTTTAAGAGTCTAAAATGCCTATGCGATATAAAGATTTTCGATTTTAACATAAATTTAAAGAAAAGTATATAGTTCTTTAGCGAAACTTGCGTGAAATAATAGTGCGGATTTTTACGGATTAAAAATATATAATTATCACAATGCATTGTGGCGATAAAAAGATCTGAAGAAACAAGAAAGATGACACTGACAGACTAAACGTCAAAATCTCAAATCTTCTTAAATAAGTATTTTCGGCTTGTAGAATCGACCGCCACAAGTACTCCCCTCTCGGTAAATTCAGAAGAATATATATCCAGAAAGCGTATTTTGCGGCCATTGATATGTTGTTACTGTCTTAAAATATTTACACGCGATGTTGTCTTGATGAACAAAAGCATGCTACGTTTTGATGTTCTGGATGAAAGAAAGTAGCATTTTGAGTTGAATGATGTTTTGCATTAACTGACTTAAGTACACGAACATTTGAAAGCGAAGGTTTCCATGTCCGTGGCAATTTGAATTAAAAATATTTTGATTTTAACATTAATTTAAATCATAATAATTTTTCAAAAGAGCTGATTCTGTTAGGCAAAAGCGCCCTGTAATCACCGTATATTAGATGACGACCGAGGGATCTTAGAATGTCTACATATACCGAGCTATATAGTTCAAAAACGTACTTCAATAGAAAGAACGGAAGAAACAAGAAAGATGACACTGACAGACTAAACGTCAAAATCTCAAATCTTCTTAAATAAGTATTTTCGGAAAAAAAAAAACGTGCTGCGGAAATTTGGCCTTTTCCTTTGTTGAAACTTTTTCAATGTTTCCGCTGTGCGTTTCTTTGCCCAACACGTCGACGTACGCTTTCAAATCGAAGTCCCACATCTTTAAATCTGTTAGTGATGAATGCGCGAAGTACATGTTGCCCAATGCCTGAAAATAAATGCAACATATACTAATGAAGATAACACTTCCATTGGATGATGAATCTGGAAAAAATCTTCTTCTTTTATTAATGACCTCCGATATCTATTAAAGATAATTCCGCCAATGTCGAGTATTCAATAAGAAATTATAAAATTTTAATTCACACGTAAACCCTCATGTCAAAAAGCCATGGAAAAAATAATGATAAAAAGATTAATTCCTCTAGAATTCTTAGTATTTCATTTTAGTCTATAAAGCAAGTAGGTTTCCTAACGAATAAGTGACGTAAAAAAAATACAGCGCCATCTATTGGTGATTTAAGAACACACTTTAGTTTTATTACATTCCACTAGATGTCGCAACAAAGGGTTAAGTATTATTCAACTTGAAAGGTGAATACACCTTTAATAGTTTAATGTTTATGTATTTGTAACAAGACACTTATCACAAGGCAATCTATCGTCAGCAGATAGTGTGTCAATTTACACGTGCTCTTTTCCCCTTTCTCTTTCGTGCGTCGTTAGTGATCCACCAATCATAGATCGTCACTCATAAACGCTTGTAACAGAACGTAATGATCTAGACCAGTGTTATGATAGTTTAGGGGCGCAATTTGAAAATGTACTCGACACGAGTTTAACCCTTTCGCTGCGGGCCATTTAAATGCAATACTAGATTTCGGTGCCAAATTTACCGAAAAAAGCAATTCTTAAATAATTGCGGTAAATAATTATTAGGTATAATTTCGCTTGACGATACTAAAATAGCAACCGGGTGTTTGGTTATATAACGGGAGTATAAGAATTTTAGAAAGACACAAAAAAGGTTGGGAAACACTGATCTAGACTAATCTAGAGAACAGTTGCATTGGATTGTTATTATTGGTCAAAAATCACACCAACAATGTTTCAAGCGTGTGATTGGTCTATTTTTTGTGTTTAAGTGACGTTTGAAGTTTTGAACTCTAATCACTATAGATTTTATATTTATAGATTCATGCTGGTGTCGTTGAGATGTCAAATGAGGAGAGATCATGAGAGACCGCGTCATTTGGGGAACGTATAGTAATGTAGAGATCTTTGTATTAATTTAATAGTACAAAGCACGAAAGAATATCCAAACATTCAAAAGCACCAACACGCCTCTACGCCGGAAGCCATGAGGAAATACTAAACAAACTTCTGTTTATAAACAAATTCGGTTAATTCCCGCGGATGTTTTGGTTATGAGTTGATAAATACAGATTTTTTATTGTTAGCTTTGGACATGGGCTCAGGGTGGGGCAGCAGTCTAAAATAATAAGTAACTAAATGGAATTTTAATTATAGGATAGGACGGCATGCTCAAGGTGATAAAGGGATAGATACTACACTTCTAATAAAATTACAAAGATACATAAAATTTTTAAAAAAAATTAAAAAAAAAACAAGAACCAATTAGATGTAAGGAAGAGGGGAGAAAAAAAAAATCTAAAATAATATGTAACTAGGAAGCTATTCCCGAGGTCTTATCTCGGTTAATGTTTTTTGTGTGCCTGCTGTCAAGTGTGAACTTTCTTACAGATATTAAGTATTGTAGTTAGTACCTAGATAATTAAGTTTTTCAGGATTGATTATGTACCTTACAAGTCAGAGCCAGGGTGGGGCACTTGCCCCATCTTGGCTACGCCCATGGCTTTGGAATCATAATTTTAGAAATAGCACTAATCTGTTATATCTATTCTTAGTAAGGACCACACGGTAATAATCAAATGGATACAGTTTTCGTAGGTATATAAGCGAGTGAACGGTAACGGAGATATATGCATCCCTTTCACACATGCCTCAACTTCGAAACGAAAAGAATATAGTTATCCCTTTCTAATGATAGTTTCTTCCAGTCCAAACAAGCGAACTTAATGCCTTTAGACATTTTCTGCCAGTTAACCTTTGATAGATGTCCACGTAACTATTAATACTGTCTATTTTATCGTTTTTTATCTATTCCTACCCTATGTATAGACTTATTTTTATACAAGGTCTTTGTGTTACTTCGAACGTAATAATTTTTTGCGACATAATTCATTCCTCATCTTCTATTCATTAGACGTTAACGACTAATAAAATAAATCGATCGATATACCCACATGAATTGGACAATTGATCGTTAACTGTGCTCGACTAGTAAAAAAAAATTTTTAACACTAAAACTACCAACCGGTTTCAAAAATTCTTCACAAGACTTTAATGTAAAACGATTCTATTTTTTACAATTATACAATAAATTTATTGAATTACATTTAATATTTTGCAAGCACAGGTCATCCGGTAATTTTGACCGGTTGGTAAAAATAGGTTAAATTGACCGGCTGGTAGTTCTAGTGTTAATGTGGGCATTTATATTATAAAGTATGATGCATTTTGTGCATAGATTATATTGTAAAGGCTATAATTGACGAGTTTTTTTGTGATCTTCTTGAATCTTGAATTCTGACAATAAACAAGAGTCATAAGGACCTATCTGAAATAAAGGTAGTTAAATTTAAATAAACCTTTCAATAGCACTATCTTTCTTGTGCAAGATTCGAACACACATATGCTAATACAAGTCCACAAATACTATTCAATGAAAACAGCCTTTGTTCTCTCACAACAATATTATCTCGATGGGAAACGTCTATCTGTTTACACAAATAACAATTCATTAAATGCGGGAACACGCCGCCATGTTGTCACGAGCCAAAATTAGATAACACTGCTGATAAAATAAAATTGTTCTCAAGTGGCAGTTTTATTAATGTTCCAGATAATATTATTACTAACATGTTTGTTATTTAATCAACAAATTACGGACATAAATGAGATAGTTCTGCATTTGTATCTGATCCAAGACCAAGGACCAATTATTAATAGTATTTAACACTAGATTTACCAGCTTAAATATAACCTATGTCTACCAAAACTAAAAAAGTATATATTTGTTGCAAAATAATATAATAGAAGATTAGAAGAATTAAAGAAAATGTTAGATGCAGTAATATATATATAAAATAAAAAATATATTTGTTACGAATATATATATAAAATAATATAGAGTTCATGTAGCTAATTCTAGCTAGCTACAAAAGTTATGATATCATTACAGAAAGAAAATGTTACACGCAGTAGAAATTTTAATTTGATCTTGCAAGACCAGTCATTTTGACTGCTCTGGTAAATCTAGTGTTAAAAGAATGACCATTTTAGATTAGATTGGTTACTGACTCGAGAAACTGGTATGCAGAGAGCCTATATTAGTATATGGGTTTTGAATAATGGATTTGAGCTGGGGCATAGCACCATACTCTACTTGCAACCTGCAGATTCCTCTTGTTCTACTCAGAAAGCTCACCCCGCTTGAAAGTAGTGACAAAATGAAACAAAAAATCTCTTAAAGAGTAATTATCATTCCTCTTGAAGTTAAGTTAGTTATATTCTATGAGGAGAGGCAAATGCTTGAGAAGAATGCGTGTGAGGAGGTTCACGGAGTAGACTTCCAAGTAGACTCCGAAACGTGATTAGATCACTTCCATGATATATTTACAAGAATCAGCACCATCTCTTGGGAGTTTTTGTAAACCAAAATACTTACAGTAAATTTCTCAGGTGAACTGAAATCCTCGTCCAAATAGATTCTTATTTTATCATATAGCCTCAATTCCGGACAATCGTTGAGCCTCTGCACAAAGTCCTTGACATATTGCATCGATTTCTCATAAGCTTTCCCTCCGACCTCTTGCAAATGTAGAGCTATGAATTTTGGGTCCATCCGTGAGACTGCTTGAAGGAATTCCGCTGTCCATATCGGTAGCATCACAGAGGGCTGCCGAATAAAGCAAAGAACCAATTACAAACAAGACCTAACATTGACCCCTTTTTTGTTTCTTTTGTTTTTGACATTGTCAAAGTAAATATCATATATCACATATTGTTCATTTATAACAAAGACAATTAGGTTCAGTTAATAATGATATTTTGAATAGTTTTAGAGGATGAATGTGATCATACACTCATAAATTATAAATCAATAATAAATTAAAATATCCTTCTTGCATGTCACAATTATTTCTCTTCTTCTTCTTCTTTTATTAATGGTTTCAGATATCTATTAAAGACAATTCTGTCAATGTCGAGTATTCAATAAGAAATTATAATATTTTAATTTACACGTATATCCTCAATTTAAAAAAAAACCTGGGAGATCTCAGTATGATTGGAAGCAATATAATTGATATATTGATTTAAAATTACAATTGATTAATTGATTATCAATTACCGTCTCGAATCATTGAATACTAATATAAACATTTTAGAACTATTATTACGAAAATAATTGAAAATCAAAACCTCCCTAACTCCAGGTCCTCAAAATTTAATTGCACAAAGTTTATTTGACATGAGGGTTTATGCGTGAATTAAAATTATATAATTTCTTCTTGGACTGCTGACCGAATACTGGACATTGGAAGAATTGTCTTTAATATATATCTGAAGCCATTAATAAAAGAAGATAATTACACAAAAGAATAAACATCAGAAAGAAGGCCTGTAATTGAAAATATTCAGTGGCGTAACTCACAATAAAGGAAATAACATTTTAAATAAAACCACAAATTGACCCAATAAGGGGAAAAATATAAACAAAAAGTAATAAATAATTTAATTGCAGTGTGTTTACATAAATAGTATCTCTTTACCTTGTATAAATATTTTTAGGATGTGTCATAATTACAAAATTAAGTAACTATTTATATAACAAAATAAACATTTAAATCACTAATAAGGAATTGTAAAAAATATAAAGAAATAAAAACAATATTTGTTTTTTTTTTGTCAAAGTTCAGTCAACATTTTTTAAACATTGATAAATGGAATGCGCGAGTTGTTTGTTAGCAGCCGAGTGCCGTGACATTCGGAATAATTAATTTAATTAATCGAAGGTAGGTGTAAAGTGCAAATAAATGTAATTTAGACAAAAACAACTTACGTCTTCAAAGATTGATCCAACATTCGCTGTCACGAGCAATAACGACACTTTATCCGAACCCATCTTTTTAAATTTCAACATGATATCCAAAAATTGGAAATAAAATAAAATTTTTGCAAACCCAACTAGGTTAACGTTGTCAGGGCGACGTTATTTCTATCCGGTGCTCTTTTCGCGCGCACATTTCGTATCAATTGATATCTCTGATAACATTGTTATTGATACAAGTGATGTTTTTCTATTGTAAACAAGAAATATAATTATTCGTTATTGCAAAACTGGCCCTTTCTGTTTGACATTTGTAAATGAATGAATGACATTTTTACACCTACACTTGAATGTATAAACATGGTATAATCTGACTAAATTAAAGTATCTAATTATCGACCGAACGCGTTCCCGTTACGCATGTCTTATAAAAGTTATTTTGTACACTAAACCTTATTTATAAAGGTTGTTTCCTAAGTAAAACTATTAATTACAATTTTAATAATTAAAATTTAATTGCAATTAATAAATAACATCATTTGAATAAATAGTGACTAAATATTTATAAATAGTTGTTCTACGCGCATAGCATGTCATATTTAGTCGTATTATACCAAAACTGTCCAATGACGTTAGTCGTATTTTACGTCACGCCCTATTTCAGGGACGTATTCGTATATTTTTAAACATAAACGCAAACATTAGAAGTGGGAGTATAGTAAATATTATTCACAAACGTCTCTCCGTTAATCTTACAGAAAACAAATGAAATATTAATAGAATATAATTTATTTTTGCGCCAAGAAGAATATTATGTTTATTTAAATTTGTTATGAAGTGCGAGAATTCGTCCCTGCTTTTGGCGGGAGCTCTTCTGCACATGTGCGGACTTGGCGGGATGTTATTTAGTGCATAACGAACCCATAATGAAAATCGATTGTTTCGTTTCCATTTCGGTGATCTAGGTCATTTGATTTTATACCGTTCACTGCATTTAGCTGGTAGGTATGAATTATTTCCGCTTGTTGTTTTATTTACTAACTGGCACGTATGAACATTATTTTAATAGAAAATGCTTAGTAGAAATATGTGTTATGACCGCAATTCAATTCTTTACGAAGTGCACGCTTGCCCATTTTTTAAAAATAGATATTAATAATTATTAACATTTGTATTCATTTCATATATTGATTTTATATATTAGCATCGTTCCAAATTTAATTATAATTTCATTCTCTTATATTTCCAAATTTAAACACTAGATGGCGTTGTTCAATTCACATATAGAAGAAAAGCGTATTCTTGTGATTTCAGATCTAAAATGGTGGTGTTGAACCCAATTTTATTTCTAATTGCGTCTTGTTATTTTAACGGCATCTCGGCACAGAACGTGTACAATGCAGTCGAGACGGAAATGTTTGCTATACCGATTAGTCCGAATATATTTAACTGGACTTATCAAGGTAAGGATTTCACTTTGAAAGAATTTTGTTGGAAAAAAAGTAACTTTGATGATTTTTAATTTTATGTTTGAAAGAGTTGTGTTATGTCAACAGATCATTAGTGTGAAATCTCAGTTGATAATGAGCATCGAAATCATTACACGAAATCAGCCATTCTCAAAGTGTGTTCCGCGGAACCCTAGGGCTAAAATACTGCAAAAAATACCTACCAAAGGGAGATTATAAGGTTACATCTAAATATTCCAACTAAATATTACATTGCAATATGATTATTCATAAATACATATAAATCAGTTTTTTATAATTATATTAAGGCTTTTTCCTTCACCAAAAAAGTTTGAGAACCGCTGATTTAGATAATAACAATAAAATATAATAGTTGACGAAACCTTTAGACCTAAGACCATAACAATTAAATATAGTATCAACATTGTAAATTCAGTATACTAGAAGTCAAAATCAAAATAAACAATCTTAATGAATGTGTATTTAAAACGTATGATTCTTGTCATCGAATGTTCTTTACTTCCAGAATTCGACCAACAGTATCGTTTCCATGCAGCTTTAGTTGGCAAACCTGATCTGCCTTACTGGATGCGATATATTTACAGCAATCGCCACCATTCCGGCTTTGTTTTTGGTACGCCACCACGTGGGACTGAATCACCAATCACTGTAAGTGTTTTTGGGGTTCTAGGCATAACAATTATGTGAGTGGCCATGTGTAGCGGATATGACTGCTTATTATTGCATAGCCTAGATCAGTGTTTCCCAACGTGGGGCATGACACAAAAAGGGTTGGGAAACACTGCTCTACATTAAACACTTTTTAGAAGTTGATCCATTACGATTGTCAATTGTTGCAACAATCAATTACAGTTATCATTCGATTGACAACTGTTTCAATTTGTTTTCAATAATTCAATTATATCAGTGGCTATTTAGAATGCTTAATGTAAAAAAAAGCTCGATTATTGTGCCTTAACAAGTTATCACAATGAACAAATGAAAGTTTATTTTTGATATATTTGTAGCATGAAGCTTTAATGATTTTGTATTTAAATGAGTCGATTGTCAATTGTTAAATATTTCATTCGATTGACAATTGCAATGGATGATATTATATCTGTGTTAAAATTTCAACAGATCGAAGTAATAGGTTTAAACCGTCAAGATTATGAAACTAGACGCCTTGTGCTTACCCTACAAGTGAAGCCACGTGCCGTAATGGCAAAATATGAGATTGAACTTAAAATTGATAACTTGAACGTTGAAGATTTGCTTGATAATCATAGGTAAGAGTATTTTTTATTGTTTGAGTCTAAATAACGCTTAAGTCTAAAAGCAGCATAGGGGGAGTTCTGGTCACTATTAATGTTGTAATAGTTAAAAGCAGGAGTAAAAGAAGTAGCAGTAGTCTCAGCTTCAGCTTAACTTAAGATAGACTGTGGCTATAGCTCAGGCTACTGTAAAAAAAAGATCCTTCGCGCCGGATAAATTACAAAAATTGATTTCGAAGTACTAAATTTTAATATGTAATTCTATTTTAATATTAATATCCATCTATAAATCGTTTATGAGGAAAGTTTACTGTCAAAAATCATTAACATGGTCCTTCGTGCCGGATAGGAATGATGCGTGACTGAAAAAACAAAATTTTTCTGACTACTATTTTATTCGTGTTTTGTAGATTCTTATTATATTAGATTAGTAAGTTAGAACAATAATCTAACCTAAATTCGGAAAAATGTAGTTTGGTCCTTCGAACCGGTATGAGCATTTTTTATATTAGTATTTAATTTTTCGTTTAATTGTGTATTGTGGATTATTACTAAATACTATTAAAGAAAATTATTTAAAATTATTTTGCTTATAATTCCCGCTACATTAGGTTGATGAAGGAAAATAACCTCCACCAACATTCAATAATTTGTCTCGACGCGTTTCGCCACTTCACGCGGCATCATCAGGATACGTGTGGTCGCTTCGACTTCGCTTCAACGTAATGTAGTTTGAATTATAAGCAAAATAACTTTTAAATAATTTCCTTTAATATGGATTTCCGCAAAGTAACGCCTGAAACAACGAATTATACTAAATCTATAAACTTTGATATTTTTCAGAATGATTAGACTGAAAGACATATTTCGGAGTAAATTGTGGCCTGAAAGTAAAGGCGATCTTTACGCAACATTTTTGGCTTCTGCTATAGATCTAGGCGCTAGGTTACCTCTTAAACCTAATGATGGAGAAGGGTAAGGACTTTTAAATACTTGGATAAAGAGAAAAACAATTGATAACTTTATGTGAAGGTCCAACTCCAGGTCAAAATCAAAATATTGATGTCTTTAGTAAGTGTTTGTTTCGACCCTCTTTCCCAGGTGTTATAAGTTCTTGTATCCAATAGTACAAACCACCCTAATTTGGAGTCAGAGCATTTATTAATAGACTAAACAGTATTACCAACTGACTTAGCTTCGGTTCTAAGTGTTCTAACAGCTTCAGCCACTTGTCGGGTTATTATAAAGTAAATTATACGATTATCAGGTTGGTTATAAGATTGGGAAGTACAGCCCCATTTTCTAATGAAGTGAAGGACCTTCGGGAGGAAGTGAGGCCTCTCTCGCGTCTTACGAACTGCCCTCGGGAATATAAGAGGACCTCTGTTGAAAGAATGTTCAGGGATGCTGGTTTAACTTTGGATTGGTGTAGTTTTGAATTGGTAAGGACATACATACTGAGATTTTTAGAACATCTCATAAAATCTGTTTTTTAAAGAATATTAGGAAACTAAAAAATAAAGGTAGTTTGAGAGAATAATTTAAGGTGAAAATACCCTCAAAATCGATATCTATATGCAAATAATTTACATTATAAATACATTGTAACTATAAGGCAGTAGACATAAGAAATGTCCTATAGTTAACTATAGACCGAAGTATTTATTTCCAGTACAATACAATACACAATGAAAGAACAACAGAACTCGTAGAATACTTGTCAAAAACAAACAAACAGATTAATAAATCTGATAATATGAAAGGCAATTTGGAAATACGTCGATCCGGCTCGAAGGACCAAGTTTGGAATCCGCCCAGTTTACGCAATTTACCAATGAGAGATTATTGTCGTGAGAAAATAGCAGCGACGCTCATACCTTTCTCCTTGATGCTGCTTGGGATCTCAATCTTGACGACGATTATGTGTGTTCGGTTTGTTGGAATGTGAGTATTTTTCAGTTATTCAATACATCTACTATAGGTTTTTAATTTATAAGGGACAGGGGGAAGGGTAAAAGAAGGAAGAGGAGAGGGGGAGGGGGTATACAATTATAGACTAGTCTATAATAGGTATAGCAAACTGGTGATAGTTTGAAAATGTGGATTCATGATAGATTGAATTTAAAAGTTTGGGGTTAGGCTACATTTGTCTTAAATCTCTAGATATAGCAAGATGAGTATAGCTTGAAGTGGATTCTCAGGCTTATGTTTGTACCTTGAGGGGATGATCAAAATAACCGACATCATAATAAATGTGTGTTCTGCTTCAGTGTAACCTTATATGTCGAGTTAACACAACTGAAGTTAGTTGCATATCGTATAATTATATTTTCAGGCCAGATCCGGAATCGCAGCGTTTTTTTGACAATGTATTTCAATTATTTATTGATAGGAGAAACAGGTTTACAATGAAGTTATTTATTGCTATTACTAATGTTTTAACTCTATTGTGACTAATTGCTTTTTTAGGATTATAATCTAGAAGCCATTTTTATTTAATGTAAATTAACTATAAGTATTAGACGACTTTATAAAATAATGGATGGAATTAGATTAATTTAATTGTTTACGTCAATAACGAAATCAATGCTTGTTTAAATTCGTTTATTGATCCACTATACATTCTTCATAATCATCTTTCTTGACGTTCTTAAACAACAGTGGCGTCATCTATGCGTGAAATAAAATATTATAATAATATTCGAATTGATGACGCCACTGAACTAATCGCAATAAAGCGCAAGCCATCAGAGCCTATGATTTACGAGTTTCTTTTAACGGACACCAGGTGTCGTTGTCTTCGATTTAACAGTGTAAAAATTAATCATAAATACTTTTCAGTTCTCACTCGGCTAATGTAGAGCTTTGTCGATACGGTACTGGCAACACTGAACAGACTCAAGATGACAATATTAGTAGCAAGAGTTTAGTCGGGAATAGGTTGGTAACACTGCTTCTTACGTATCCGAAAGTTTTGATTGGTTGTGAGCTCTGAATTTTCTTTATATTTATTTCCAGTCCAAACAACAGCCTAGTCAGGCCGTACAGTCCAAAGTCAACCACCAACTTAGCTGGCAACTACAACAGACCTCAGCCGCCTCCATACATGGCTTCCCATACAAATAACATACACCAAAAAATTACTATAGATAACCAATCAACTAGTGGACTTACACCAGAACACGCAAGACCATTAGCACTCGAAGAATCGATTAAATTATTAAACAACGCAAAAATATCCGCAATTGAATACGTCGACTCGATTAAAGATCGAATAATTGATTTGAATAATGGAGCTGATGATTATGTTCCTGTTGAGGAGGGGAAGTATATGGATAATATTGTTGTTGGTAACACTGAAGGGTTTTTGACAGAAGGCGGCGTAGGTGGCGCTCCACCTGTCAAAACGTGGTTCTGTTGATGTAGAATTGGCTATGTGAAATTTAGGTTTAATGTTTTCGTAATATGTATTTATTCTAGTCTTTGAAATAATGTCTTAAAATATTAACATACATTTTATCGAAAAAAGCCTCGGTGATCGGATCAGTCCACTATGGCGATTTTTAAATGGATACAGTGTTTGTAGGTACCTATATAAGCGATAGAGAAACGACCGCGGTTGTAAAGGTGATATCTGCATCTCTTTCACACATGCCTCAACTTTGACACAATAAAAATAAAGTTATCCCTTTCTAATGATTGTTTCTTCCAATCCAAAGTTCAATCTGTATCCATTTGAAGATTGTTTGTACCTAACATTTTTTCTAATGCATTTAAGATATGTTTTTTTTTATAATAATCTATTTCAAATATTTTAGATAAAGATACTAAAGTAATAAATGTGACTTAGAAGTATTATAAAAAAAATAATTTAAAAGAAACTGTTTTATTTTTACAAACTTTCATCCCCTATAGGTATTTAAGTATAAAAATTTAGTTTGTTTGCAAAAGCGAGACGTACGGTTATGTCACGCATGACACTAGTTGTGACTATGTCAACGTAGAGAACGGTTTAACGTACTTTAAAGGATACATAATTATTATAATTAAAAACAGTATAAATAAATTATTTAATATATTTAATAATACAATTATTATTATTTATAACAAGTAAATATTACCTAAGATAAATTTAACCTGAAGTTCAAAATTGGAAAAGAAATTTCAAAATGTACCGAAATGAGTAGTATAGCACTACAGAAATTACAAAAAAAAGAACAGAAGAATTCAAAGCGTTAAACTGAAATTACTTTCGGTCAAATGACCTCAACTGTTTTTTTAGTGTTAAACACAAATAAAAATATGTAATTACTAATTCTAGACTTAATATCTATAAATTCAATTTAAACTTAACATAACAACATCGCTTTGAATACGTAATTAGACAAAACTATGACGAAGATTGACTTATTTAATGTTTAAAGGAAAATAAGCCAAAATAGTGAGAGTTACTTCATAAAATTTGTATAATCACGCACAACGTTGCAGGTCGACTGTCACTTAATGTCTGACCATTGTTAATAAACTAAATAAATTCTTAACTAATAGGAATTTTTAATCCAATAGCCTAAAAGCCGATTACTTAAAAACTATTCCAAATTTGAATATCTTTACTCTCTTTTACTCATTATTTAAATGAAAGAGACAGAACACGATTAAATAGATTTAAAATTCGAAACTATTCAACGGGTTTCCAACAAACAATGGCTCTCATATCATCAGTTGCCTTCCCAAATGGTTTCTCACCATTGGCATCCACGTATGTGTTAATTTGGAAGTCCAATAGGGTTTTGAAGCCAAGTACGTCTGTTCCCAGTTGCTGCAACAATAAAATCTTAAATGTACAGGATGCTCGGTTCAATACAAACATAATATTTATAATGGAATCATATCTTTTCTTTACTAAATGTGATCAATGAATATCTGTATGAAAGTCAAGATGATGACAAGGCAGACCACGATCCCCCTGTCAATCTTACCCATATGGTTTTGATTTTAATCTTGTTGATCCATAATTTGAAACTTTTTTCTCTGAATTAAAATTAAGTATTCTATCCTAATAAATTATTTTTATCTCATTTCATCACCAAGAACTTGAAAAAAATAATCAAATACCTGCGTCAATGGACTTGTGTTAGTAGTAAAAACTCCAGCAAATCCCCTGTCTCTCGCCAACCGTATTGTCGCGTGTTCCAGAGCTCTTATAGCTGACACGTTGTCCTGAGTAGATAAATGTGCTGCTGTTGCCATCATGAAGGAATGGAGTATCATGCCTGCGAAGTAGTTTTTGGTTTAAAACCTAGATACACTAAGCTGGTAGCGGTGAAATGTAGAATTAGTCCGAAGGAAAATCGAAATAGATCAAAAACTACAAAAGAAGCAGTAGCATACGAGTATTGTGAAAGGAAGCAATAAGGGAATCGTCCAAATTTTCTAAATAGGTGTTGAATCTAAATGTATTAAACCATTATATAAGCAATTAAATACCTTTTCCTTGGGGCAGCATACTATCACGTACAGGTCCTTCGACAAACTCCAAGAAGCTCATAATCTTGGCTAAACCACCATCCAATTCAATGTCAGGTTCATCCCGAACATCAAAGTTCAAGGCCACAGCAACAGGAGTACCAGTACTATCGCGTAGTACCACACTGAGCCTCACGGCTAGTAATTCTGTCCATGTTGCGTTGATCAGATCCGTGTAGTCAGCTGGTTTGATTTCATTTCTCAAGAACTGCTCCAATTCTGCCTTTTCACAGAACGAGGCAACTATCATACTGAAAAAATATATTCAGGATTTAATTTCAAGCAAATATGTAATTTCGGAGGAATAAGTCGTATACAATATTTTTTGAATTTGAAATGAATTTAATGCCTTCATATATAATAGAAGCGTGAATAAATTAAGTTAACTTCACTTCTTATGACAAATTATCTTTTTCTCTAATTAGGGGAGGCTTCGTTTCACTAAATCGGCACAAATCGCTGCACTGCCTATGAATGATATTTACTTACTCAATAACACTATTTTTATGTTCATCTCTCATAGGTTCCGCTTTGAATTTAGGTTCAGCAGCTTCCTTCTCACTGCCTGGGTTCACACTTAAATGGGATAATACCTCACCCAAATTAGCTGCTGATAGGAAGTCACTTATTTCTGGAAGGGAAGAAGATTTTTGTTTGTGATTGCACTCCACCTCATCTTAAGGACCGATTTTTAAATGGAACCTACAAATCAAAAGAGTGTCTGGCAGACCCACTTCTCTTTATAGTTGTCAAAAATAACTGTTTTGGGCAACTGTCAACCCCGCTATCTCGTACTAATATAAGATTTAAATTTCGTATACGTCTAAGTAACCACATTGGTCCAATAAACAAAATTCTTTAAAATTGTAAAAAGACACATACGAATAAAATATCCTTTGTCTCTCAGTTTTGTAATAGTATAGATGGAATTCAACGAATTTCCACCCAATTCGAAGAAACCAGCTCGTATCGAAAGAGCTCCTCTCACGGACCTTCCGAGGACTTCACCAATAGTCTCAAATAGTGTTCGAGCTACTTCCATTTCTTCTTTATCTACTCCACTGTAATCGTAATCGATTGAAATTGATGTGTCGTCTGTGAAATAAAAAAGTTGGTTACATTTTGAGATACTGGCTCGGTGGTGTATATAATTTCAAAAAAGGCAAGTATTGATTTGGGCCTGGATGTTATAGTTAGGCTTGTGTTGTTCTTGTTCTTGATGTCGTATTAATTTAATATTTAATTACAATTTTTTAATTTAATATTTTTTTTATCGACAACAATATTTATCGATCATTGTGACATCACTAAAATAAAATTACTTGTATAAATAAATACAGACGCTTACCATTGTTATTCGTATTTTCATACATTTTCAACAAAGCCTGCCTATCCACTTTACCATTTACAAGTAATGGTACATTTTCAATTACAATTACCTAAAAAAAATTAAAGAAAACTATAGTATACTTTATTTGTTTGTTTACAGTTAAATTACCCATTGAATTGTAGCTATATGGTGACAAATTTGGTAAAAACTACCTTTAAGCGATTAGATATATTAAACCACTACCCAATGATAAGCTACAGTGCAGCAGGGGCAAAGAAATTTCTCCAGATAGCAACAATTACCTGCGGTATCATATAACTAGTCAGGGCACTTTTTAAAGCAGCCTCAATATGGTGAGCACCAAGTCTCGCATCTTCCTTCAGTGTCACAAATGCAAGGATCTCTGGTGCACCCAAATCTAAACCATAGCAGAGTACCACTCCTGTAAATATACCAAAAATATGTATCAATTCAATATTGTGAGTACAATCCGTCACAATTTCAGTAAAGTGATAAAATATTTATACTGTGATTTGGAAGGAAAAATAAAATTCATGTTTTTTAGGCCACAGGAAAAATCCTGTCTATTTAGATTATTGTTTGCAAAGGACACAAATTTAGTAAAAACGATTTCATCATCTTCCATTATCATCACTATCTACTACTATTACGTCATATTTTATAGTAAAAATACCTTTATCAACACCAACCACAGCTAACACAGCTCTCTCCACTTCTTGAAGATCTACTCGATGTCCACGAATCTTAATTTGGGAATCAGTTCTTCCAGCATATAGAATTACACCTTTGTGAAGCACTCCAAAGTCACCAGTTCGGTAGAGACGAGAGAATTCTAATTGTAACAATGGATTATATTAACATTACATTCATTTTAGATTATTTGTGAATATGATTTAAGTTATATTAAAATTATATTATACCCATGTTTCAAAAGAATCACAGCTCTAGTACAAGTGATAATCAAACTGCTGAGGGTTATCGGCCCAGTCGCATTTTAGAACCAGCTTGGAAATAGACGGATATAAGAGAGGAATCTATCCTATCAGTATGTCAGTCTGTATGGTGTCACGTGGAAGCCAGCTTACCAGATACTTTAGCATGTGGATTATCACAAAACTTCTCAGGTGCTTGACCACCAACGTAGCCACTTGCCAGGTTTCTACCAGACACATACAGCTCTCCTGTCTCACCTTCGCGTATCACGTTCATTTCTGTATCGAGAAGATATACGGCACTATTTTGGAGGGGATATCCTGAAATAAAGAAGATTTGTTTTAACTTCTACCCCCATAAAGTTAAAGCAGGGTTTGTATCATTGACCAGTACAAATACTTGTAAAAATACATGAATTACTATTGAGAGACGAAGTATATTTTATTACAATACAATCAAAAAACTTACCAATAGGAATAGTATTAAATAAATCCAGTTGATCAGCATTTTCAATTACATAATAAGTGACATCACCCATAACTTCAGTGCTTCCATAGAAATTAGCCAACTGATATCCCTCGTCACCATTAAAATACTTGAAGAATTCACCAGCTAATCCCTTGTTAAGTGTCTCGCCGGAACATATCCAAAGTTTTAGCTTTTTCAATGGGTTTCCAGTTGGGTTCAGTGATATGTACATTAATATTGAACGTAGAAGAGTTGGGACTAACACTAGTCTTTGGATCTGAAATTTTAGGTAATCATATTTAGAACTATTTGGCTTTGTCTGGTTACTATTAGGCTTAAATTGCAGAATAAAAAATAGGCTATTACCACCAGTAAGTCCATTAATGTAGTATGGATTGTATTTTTTGCGGTTTAGTAGTTAAAGTTTATTTAGAATTTTACCTCATTAGAAGCCAAAGCATTGACTAGTTGCTGGGGATCTCTAGTAGCTTCTTTAGATAGAATTAAAAGAGTCCTTCCATTAAGCAGCGGTCCCCAGATTTCAGACACTGAGTCTACAAACGTCAAAGCTGTCTTCCAAACACATTTCTCCTCATCATCCGCGTAAGGGAATATGTTGAATTGCCACCAAAGACGGTTGCAGATTGCTTCGTAGGATAGGCGAACTCCTGTTTGTAAGGCATTAAACATGATAAATCAGGTTTTCTAATCAACATAGTTATGATGGACGAGAAAACTAAAGTAAAAAAAAATAATTACGAAACTGTAGGTACGAACTGGCTATCAAATACACTTGGATTTGAAACTCCTAAACAGTTACAGTAGTAGTTTATAGTGCTTATGTAACTTAGAGTCTATGACAAAGAATTCTTAAGAGACGTTTATAGAGTATTTGAAACATGTAATATTATATAATCGTACAAAATAATGACGATATTCTTTCATGAAAAGTAGAGCTTCACATACCTTTAGGTATTCCAGTACTTCCAGAAGTGTATAAAACAATAGCAGTACTTTCATTTTCAATTGGGTTTAACAATTCATGCGGTTTTAATTCATCAGTAGACATTGAATTGGCTTCAAGAAGTAACTCCTCAAAGGATATAGCAGGAACTTCACAGGAGGAGAACATTGAGGGTTTTGCTGAAAAAATTTAAATATATATCGTTTTTACTATTCCATTTGGAAGTATATGCCTCGAGGTCAATTCCCTGTCGAAACTAACATTTATTATTATTTTTTTAAATTTAAAGCAGTAGTTTCCGTGTCTGAGTCTTGCTGACTTGTGTTGTCTTTGTCCTTATATTTATTATTTTTGGCATCACAGTCCAGGTCTAAAACTCCTCATTAATATTCACCATCATGTTACTACTTATGAAATATAAATATTGTCTATTTACCAGTATCATCATAAAGAATTAAAGCTGGTTGAGCATCTTGCACAATATGTAAAACTCTGGCTTGCGGGAAGGTCGGTTCCATTGGCACGTAAGCTGCTCCAGCCTTCATTGTCGACAATAAGGATGATACTGTGCTGGAATTGCATCAATACATATATTTTGTTAAATGACATCAGTAAAACATTAACCACAATAGTTGCTGCCTTCAAAATATCAGATTAAAGTAATCGGAATAAGTTGCATAAATTAACAATTCAATTTAACAGTCAAACACCCATCATTAATAATTCAGATGTGTGATACAAAATTTGCTAGCGCCATCTACCGGTAACTAGCGAAATCACTACACACCGTTGAATAACATAGCATTTGTCTAGTGCGGTAATAAAAACATTGTGTAACTTACTTATGATTGGGCTGCATACAAATTGCAATCACATAATCACCATCGCGATTACGGCCGGTAACACGTGCTTTTGAAGCTAAGACCCTAGCCAGAGCATTGCTTTGGGCTTCTAATTCAGTGTAGCTTATAGAAGCTGTATCGTTCTCATCTGTAAATAAAGAATTATATTCAGATTTAGAGCATTGATTACTAATAAAGGTGCTAAAGACAATCAAATCAAAATAGGACGAGAAATAACAACCTTCGTTTGACGAATAGAAGAAATAGACCTCAATGTTCCATCTAAAATACTAAAATAAACCTAACCAATTTTTATTGATACATATAATTCAAGTGACCTTTCGAATATAATCCCATGGCTTTTAAAATTCAATTGATGACGGCCTCTGCAGTGCTGTCTGGTACACCAGTTTATTATACAGAAGATCCAGGTTCGATTCCATATAAAATTATCTATACTAATATTATAAAGAGGAAAGATTCATATTTTTGTATGTTTGTAACGAATTGGCTCAAAAACTACTGGATCAATTTCAAAAATTCATTCACTATTTGAATGCTACGTTATCACTGATCAATATAGGTTATATAAATTATAGGAGAAAAATAAGGATCCATACTAAAATTACAATTATGTAACTCAAGATAGTTTATAAATTGCCATAAAAGGCAGTCGTTGAAATATGAAACATTATTAAACTTCATAGTTCTTTATATCTTCATTACTACGCAAACGAAGTCGGGGGCAACAGCTAGTTTCGTATTTCGTTTAAAAAATTAGATGAATAGTAATCTAAATAGGATTATATCCGTACATAATTTTGTTTCGTAACATATATCCGAGTCGATTAAACCAACAATAGTATTGTGTTTTACCACCATAAAACTAGGTGGCCATGATTTGGGCAAAATCGTGTTTGGAGGATTTATTTATAATATCTATACCCGCTCATGCTTTCCGCTCTATGATGTTGCAATTGTTTTGTATGTGTTGTCATCATGCCAGCCATAGGACATCTGAACATAGGATTCGTCCATTGAACGCATCCAGCATTTTGTAGTTAGTGGCAAATATTAGAATGTTAATAATTCAAAAAGTAGAAATTAAACGAAGGAAGGAAACTTGACAAGTTGAACAAAGATATTATATTCGAGTGTGAATACACTCGCGACGTTACTGGTATATATGTAGTAAGTAGTTGCATTACTGGCTTAGGTATGTAAAATATGTCTTTAAAAATATAATCAAAAACTACATCTACAGTAACTATAAAATGTATAATATATAGTTCTTGTGTTTACCAGAAAATATCAATGCAGTCTTGTCAATGTTTGCATATCTGGCAAAGTGCAGAGGCAATGGTGCAGTCGGCACTGGTCTACGATCACCCGTTGCCATTGACAACCGCGGGATAGAACCCATGATCGCCGTTTAGCTGAAAATAAAGAAGAAAAAAATCATATAAAAAACAACAGCATTACTACGCGTAATTAGTTAATATTAAAAAAAATTAAAACTGAAATACGCCCGTATTAAAAAGCAATCATTTATAACTACCCTGTAATTATAAAACTAAGGAGTCCTGTGGCCTTATCACGAATTTTGTCTGGTTTTCGAATCGAGCTCTCACAAGTAAAACGGATCCGTTAGCAATCGGGATCATTAATTTTTACTAACGACTAACGAGCACCAGCAATCTATTAAATGAACGAAAGATCGAGACGTTCGAAAATTAACAAAAAGTATCTAAAGTATTGTAGTTCCAAATCCGCACGCGGTGGCGCTGCTCAAATTTCCATACAAATCGCCTGAAGCGAACTCGGTTCGAAAACCAGACTAAAATTCGTGATAAGCCCACTGTATAAAAAAATCATTTCAAGCTGGCATGGAGCAGACGACTATTGCCTGTTTTTTTCAGTGTTTATATCTACCTAGCACAGCTTCAGAACTATTGTGGTAATATACTAGACAATAATACAAAGAAAAAATACCCGAAAATAATCGTTTAAATATCTCTTAATATACTTTACATAATTTATGAAATAGATTTATGAAAATCGGTATAAAAAAACTATAGGTAAGTAGATATGACGTCATTCCAGAAACTCTTAACCGATTTAAAGTTATTTATATTGCTAAGTGCATCGGTGACCGTTTATATTAATTTAACTACTTACCGAACTAGAATTTAGACAAAATCGCATAGTACCTGAAGTAATTAAGAAAACGTAATTCAAATACAATTAAAACCATTAATTTGTTTAATAGTAAACAACGTTTGTTTTTGATATTAATAAAATTTTAAAGCTTGTCCATATTAATGTGGAACTATCGTATATATGTACCTATATATGTATAATACATACATAATTAACTAGCATTTATGCTTTAATTTCTAATACACGTATTTACGTTCCTAATGCGATAAGTGTAAACGCCAATCAAAGCGTATATATCTTGTTTTCCTGATTAAATATAAATAACAGAATTAATATTCATAATACATAAATAATTTATATTATGTATTCTTTAGTAGCATTTCGTTGAGTGCTAGACAATTGTTTTTTTCATTAATTTTTATACACTAACATTGCCTTCAATTATCTTGAGCATCATATAATTAAAATTTCATTCGGTTTGTAATAATGTATTATTGTAATGTTATTTTGTAGAGAGGCTTAATAATTTATTTATTTATTAACAAAATAAAATAAAAGTATAATTTTCAATGGTCCCACACTAGGCAAAGCCTGTCACGTGGGATCCATCACTAACTATTAGAGATGCGCCGATTATGACTTTGGCCGACTAGCCGACTAGCCGATTAGTCGATTGTAAATAAGCCGACTAGTCAGCCGACTAATCGGCCAAGCCGACTACGGTTTAGGGGATTCCCGTGACGCTTTGTTTATAGCTGATTCGCTGCAACTTCAGTCACTACTGACACGTGGACAAATATAAAGAACAAAAAAAGTTTTTTGAGTTTTACAGCTCACTAGTTTGACGATAGTTTCAAATATCATCACGCAGTATTGCAATATATGTCATTAAATATTATGTTGATTTGTTTTTTAATTAAGATACTAATTTTGTTTGATAAATGTCATCAATATATTTTCTTTACAAGGAAGTAACACATACATTTTATTGAGAAATAGACATAAAGTAAGAAGCCGGATAGTCGGCGCTTTTTACCGATTAGTAGCCGACTGGTCGCCGACTACGATAGTGGCCGGATAGTCGGCTTTACCGACTAGTGGTCGACTAGTCGGAACATCTCTACTAACTATATTACAACTTTTTTAAAAAAAATTACTTTAAATAAATTTGACTAATAAATCAACTATTATTTTAATGTTTTAAAATGCTATATGAGTTGTATTTTTAATTTTTTACGAACTTTGTTTACATTGTAATTAATAGAATTGAGATAAGAGCTACCTCAAGTAAACTATTTTTGCAAAACAATTTACATACTTACATGTTATAGTAAAGAGTTTTGTTTGGGATAGTCCTGAGTCCTATATTGTGATGGTGCGTAATAAGAAAGGATGTAGTTATTTTTTCATTAAATCAATTCACTAACTACATAAAGATGATTGAATGATGAATGTAATGAATAATTGGACTACATAGCGGATGTAATTTGATTAACGGTGGTACAGAGACTGATGATGACCATTAGCTCAGTATTTAACCCTCCATCGGGCGCGGCCGATCTCACAGGCACAGCAGTTATAGGTTCTATGAACTTTTTTATGAAGTCTTTTAGTTTTTACTCTGATTTAAAAGGGAAAATAAAATAATAAATAAAATTTATTTCTAAACATTCAAATAAAAAAGATTGATTATGTGTTCATCTTAGATTTAATTAGAAAAAATTTAATCATCAATGAGCCCGTCAAGCACACAGCGCCCGATCTAAGGAGTTTTTGAGGGGCGCCCGACGAAGGGTTAAACAAGTAGTATAGTTAGTACTAATCGTGTTTCGGGCTCAGTTTGGAAGTAGCTAGGCACTCAGACATCAAGCTAGCTAGGATTCTAGCCAAAGGAGGTGGATGATAGACTGTTATAAAATTTAATGTATTCCGGAATTAAACGCAAATTGAGCCGTAGTTATAATATAAAAAAGGAAAAATATGTAAACAGACCAATCCGAAGGCAACGTTAATTAATTCTAATTATTTTCATGGATCTTCTTTTTTTGTCATAAAAATAACAATACAAATTGTTTTATTCCTCATTGTTGGTGTTGTTTTGATTTATTTGTTGTTGATGTTTGCGTAATTGTTTTATTAATTCTTATTGTTGGTGAAGCTGTTAGTATTTTTATTATACATACATATGTTGCATACATTAAAAAACACTACTCGGTAGCGCGCACAATCTATTGCGCAGTGGTTTCGGCTTCGATTTCCGTCAAAATAAATATTTATAAAAATATATATTACTCGTTATTTTTTGTAAACGATTATATTTTTTACAATTCTACAATGAATTTATTTAATTATATTTAGTACTTTGCAAGTCATCCGGTCATTTTGACTGGCTGGTAGTTCTAGTGTTAAAAATATGAGGGCCCATACATAACAAAATAGTTCATTTGTTTCAGGCCTGGGTCTTTATAGGTTTGTGTTGTCCATAGCGCAAAATAACCTGTACCAACTCCTCACAAAAAGATCCTAACAAAAGCCAGTTTACTTGAAAGACACTAGCTAGACTAAGTAATTATAAAATATAATTAGCTTCCATGGCTATAATGGTTAGGATCTAGACATCTAGATTCCGTGATTAGGAAAAAATAGTGTTTAGCAATGATACCTACTACTGCTCTATTGATTGCTATTGTTACAATTTTCATTGAGATTATTAATAAAGGAATAAATAGTTCCGTGTAACTGAAATCTAGTTATGTAACAGTGGGCTTATCACGAATTTAGTGTGGCTTTCGAATCGAGCTGTCACAAGTAAAACGGATCCGTTAGCAATCGGGATCATGAATTTTTACTAACGACTAACGAGCACCAGCAATCCATCAAATGAACGAAAGATCGAGACGTTCGAAAATTAACAAAAAGTATCTAAAATATTATAGTTCCAAATCCGCACGCGATGGCGCTTGTCAAATTTCCATACAAATCGCTTGAAGCGAACTCGGTTCGAAAGCCAGACTAAAATTCGTGATAACCCCACAGATGACTGTGGCCTGTCCTTTGAGCGGTGTCTTACCTTAAGCCGATATAGTGTCAAGTGTCACATGAAGATATTTCTCTGTTACTTACTGTAATGTTTTGTTACTATAACGTATTTCATCAATGAAGATACAATTACGAAATCATTTTATTAAAAATTTAATAAAAATATCTCTTAATTCTTTTATTTATTTAATTAACTTTTCTTCATAAATATGTATGTATTGTGTAGATTTAGTTATTATTTTCATTTCATTGCACCAAATATCACCGCTTACACCGACAAAGGTTAGCTGGTAGATAATGTCGACGGTATTAAGCTCGCCTATGTGAAATAAAAAAACATTGCAGTGAAGAATTTATTTATTTATTTATCTTAACCTTTGATTGTTGAAATAAAACACTATTATGATTGCGAGTCAATTCAGTCACGTAATCGCGCCCTTAATTACACAGTCATAAATCCATTGACGAAAGATATCTAACGTCATCGCGGAGTCCTTCCATTAAAATTCCTGATATTAAAGATATGCATACAGGAAATGCATTAATTTAATTCTCACATCATCTGATGCAACTTACTGGTTTTGTGCATCAGTTGCTTTGTTTAATACTTGAATTTAAATATGCAATTATTTATAATCTGTAGATTTTGAATAAAAGGTAAACATATAAAATATTTTGTTTTATAACAATTTATTTTTATACGGTTTACTAACTTTCTAAGTATTCATTAATTATTATTAGAGATGTTCCGACTAGTCGGCCACTAGTCGGTAAAGCCGACTATCCGGCCACTTTCGTAGTCGGCGACTAATCGGTAAAAAGCGCCGACTATCCGGCTTGTTACTTTGTCTATTTCTCAATAAATGTATGTGTTAAGCCACGTCTCCTGCTCCTCTGTCTTCCAAACATTAGACAAAAACATCAAACATTGGGGCGTGGCCTACACAATGTTTTTGTTTTCCGTCGACCACGGAAAACAAAAAACATTGTCTATGAATACAAAAATGTATACGGCCACGCCCCAATGTTTCGATGTTTTTGTCTAATGTTTGGAAAACATAGGAGCAGGAGACGCGGCATTAGTTCTTTGTAAAGAAAACATATTGATGACATTTATCAAACAAAATTAGTATCTTAATTTAAAAAAAAAACCATAATATTTAATGACATATATTGCAATACCGCGTGACGATATTTGGAACTATCGCCAAACTAGTGAGCTGTAAAACTCAAAAAACTTTTTTTGTTATTTATATTTGTCTACATGTTAGTAGTGACTGAAATTGCAGCGAATCAACTGTAAACGAAGCGTCACGGGAATCCCCTAAACCGTAGTCGGCTCGGCCGATTAGTCGGCCGACTAGTCGGCTTATTTGCAACCGACTAATCGGCTAGTCGGCTAGTCGGCCAAAGTTATAATCGGCACATCTCTAATTATTATACATGCAAATAAAAAATACGTTTATCATAGTCGGATCTATAAAATCGCAATTTTACAGGAGAGCGATTTAAAGTTCTTATTTTTGCATTGAGTATTTTAGAAACTATTGAGAAAATATTAAATTTGAGATTAAATTAGTTTAAAAAAAAAAATGGTTTATGCAATAGACATATTAAAATTCGCAATAGTAGTATCTTATTCTTCTTCTTTTATTAATGGTCTCAGATGTTACCCCATTACTTCCCAGGCGTCGAAAACATTGGAATTTTTGGTCAAATCTTTAAATTAAGTTCATAATACGTTAAGAAAAAATAATATGACAAAAAAAAATTATTTAACGCTGAGTCAGCCTGTCCTGTAAAGTATGACAATGGGGATATAAATTATATTTTGTTTTTATTTTTATATTATAAATATTTGGTAGAAGTCTAAGAATCAGTTTTATGTACTTTGAAGTTGGTTACTGTTTTCTTTTACGGTATATAAAATCGGAATATAATGCTTTTTTTTGGGGCAACAAAAATGATCAATTTGAAAAAATTACATTAAAATTACGTAAATATTTTTCTTAGCGGATTGTTATTTCATTCATATAATTATTTCATTAGTATAAAAATACGAATTTTATCAGAAACATTAAAAAATAGAACTCTTAATAGGTTAAAAAAAACTTTGAATATAGTGTTGTAAAACAATTATTTTATTGCATAATAATTATTTATTACATTAAAAATTAAGATGCATGTTAATATTGTGAACAGGGTACAAAACAATATAAAACAATTAAAACAATTAAAACACGCACTGCTAACGGAAAACCAACTTAACTCCAGCAAGATGGCCGACCACGCTTACCCTAACGGAATACTAGTGTTGCCATTTTAAAATTTGTTGTAGTGTTACAGTGTCTTAAAAATAGGACAGTGGGAAGTAATGGGTTAATGTCGAATATTCGTGTAACAACCCAATTAATAAATTAATAAATTTTAATACACACATAAACCTTCATGTCAAAATAGGAGCATTGGTACATAAAAAAAGTATACCAACCCACGTCGATAATACAATTGTGTTGCCAGCTTATTTAATAATAATAATTTATTACATGATAACATGCAAACCGAATTAAGGTCTTGGGAATGTTTTAGCATAGAATATGAATACACAGGCTTAAAATCGTGCTATAACAAAAGAATCACTATGGCTGTGACGTCAGGTTAATATTTAAACGAAATAAACGCTCGATTTAACTAAATTAAACGTCTTTATGTGGCTTAGGTATTACAGTAATACCCCGCTTTACGCGACCCCGTTATGCGCGGTTTCACTATTCATATTTCGCGCTCAATTGCCCCGCATTACGCGTGCGTATAAACATAATGTAGTCATCAACTTCTCTATGTTCGCGGGAATTTCAGTTAACGCGATTTTGTCCAGAACGTATCCCACGCGTAAAGCGGGGCATTACTGTATAGCATTTACTTATGAGTCATTATAGATTATCAGTAGATTAATATTAGCTAAATAATAAATATACTTCTTTTATTAATTAATTATTGTTTTGACATAAGAGTTTACGTGTGTATTAAAATTTAGTACTTTTTTAAATTGTTGCACGAATACTCGACATTGGTAAAATTAATTCTCCATCTGAGGCCATTAATAAAAGCAGAAGAAGATAAATGTTGAGTTTATGACTGAAAAAAAGAAACAAAAAAATTACGAATGATTTTTAATTTTCATTTTATAATTAAAGTGCTCACTAACTGTATATGGCTAGTTGGATATGTTTTTAATGACATATCCATAATCCTAGGGCTAAAATACTGCAAAAAATACCTACCAAAGGGAGATTATAAGGTTACATCTAAATATCCCAACTAAATATTACGTAATACTACATTGCAATATGATTATTCATGAATACATATAAATCAGTTTTTTATAATTATATTAAGGCTTTTTCCTTCGCCAAAAAAGTTTGAGAACCGCTGTCATAGTGGATGGATGTTTGCTGTGATTTCTACTGGATGGTATATTCATGATATGTCAATAACCTAAATAAATAAATAAATAAATTACGAATAATAATTATTATAACTTAAAAGATATTTGATAAAAATTCGTCACACATCTGCGATAATTGACACCTAAAAAGCCGTTTGTCTGTTTAACTTGACCCATTTAATAGATAGTAAAAAAAATAACAGTTAAAGGTTATAACAAAAAAAAACAAAGAACCGCAGTAAAATTGTGACCACGAGATTTGCGAACAAATAAAGTGATGAAGTGGTCGTTCAATATTTTTTTGTCTAATTTTATATCGTACTTATATGTAATAATACTAATAATATATGTATATACAGGGTGTGGCACGGGAATCTCCCACATTCCAAAAGACAAAAGAAAACTATATAAGATATCAAAGGAAATGCACATTTAATATAATCCTGTTCATCTGATGATGATCACTATTATAGTCATGATTATGTGATTTTTTGAAATGTGGGAGGTATTCAATTTGAAGTCCAAGTAAGTTAAATAACACGTCAAATTAACAAAGACGAAATGGACAAGTGTAGTATCAAATTGTTTATTTAAAACGTCTAAATATCAAAATTATTGTAAATAACTGAGAAACTACAATAATGAATACACAATTCATGTTTTCCAATCATTGTATGACTAATGTAATCAAAGCCTAATACAATTTAAAAATAAATTAAAAACATGCTTGATTTTAAAATGCTTTTATTCAATTGACGAATACCTCAATGATTCGAAACAGTAAATGAAATTTAGTTTATTATTATTATTATTGTATTATTATATTGTTATGCCCTCATCGGGTGCCACATTGACACTAAACTGACATCTTAATTATAATTGTGACATGCAATAAAGATATTTGAATTTGAATTTGAAAAATTTAGAAAATATTTTGTACATAGGCGCTGACACTGTCTGACCCCTTTAAGCTTCAAAGACGAGTTAAGACTACATATGAACAAGTAATTTAAAAAATGTTTATTAAAAATGTAAAATGAACATAGCTTCGAGTCCACAGCCTTCTATGTTTTGTGGTAGGTCAGTGTCCGTGTGAGAGAATGCAAGGTAACACAGCAGTTAAAACTTAATTTACTGAGAAATCCTAATTAAAGCCTCAAGAACATAAAACGCTGAAGACAAAAATCTATACCAACCTTTTAAAGATAAAACACAAAAAGTAAAAGTGAATGTGATTTAATCTTAAAAAAAAACGTTATTTAGAAAAAAAAACACATTCAAAAAATCTCCAAGTAATTGGTTTTATTTTTACAACTCGATTAAAAATGTAAATAAATTTAGTTTGTTGTTATTTTATTGTTATTTGCATAGAAAGCGATAATAGATATTTATTAATATGTAAGTAATTTTCAATATAATACCTGTTTTTATTAATAAAATAAACAATAATTATAATTATTTAAATAGGACGAGTTATGGCATGACTTAGGTTTGCGTTGGCCTTGACAATGGCCTTGTATTTATTTAAAATACACATATTATATTATTCTAACACTTAATATTAATAATATTATGTATTAGTTCGCTATTATGATACATGGTGATACATTATTTTATTTGATTATGGTGTGCAAAATAGATCACAGCTGATTTGAAAAGAAAAATGTGAACACAATAGTAAAAATATATCATAAAATATAAAAATTAAATTTCATAACAGTAAGATAATATCTAATTGGTAATGTATTCAAATTAGCCTTTTTTATAATAAACTAGCGCGCGTTGCTACGCCACCAACTAAAATAAATTTGAAGGAAAGACATTACACAAATATTTAATTCATTTTGAGTAATTTTATTGATTTTCTTCATTTTACGACAATATTGTCTGTTCAATGTGAGCTATCATAAACTGTCACGGTAATATATGAAATTCATTGGAATGACAGTGACGCCATCTGTCGAAAATTGGTCGTACCAACTCAGAAAAATTCGTGGGCTTATGCACAACAAATTTGCTAAAGATCATCATATGATCAAATGCATAGTTTTTTTTAAATATATATATAGATAGAAAAAATAATAATTTATATTTATTCATCATATAGTTATTGACTATATAGTAAATCTCCTTTATAAGATAAAAAAATATTGTAGTTGATCATGCAGAAAAAATCACGAACGTTTAGGTCATTTAGGTCGCAGGTCATTCGTTAACCTTGATTAAGTCTACAGGCGTTAGAGCATCACAACTTATGACCGTGAGTTTTTAATTAGTTTTTTATCTACCTAGGATTTCTATAGTAAAGAACCCTAGGCATTATATTCAGAGTTAGGGCCAATTGTTACCTGTTAAGTGGAGTCGCAAACTATGAAATCTAGACTATACTAGAATTTTATCTTTTTGTTTTAATGAGTTTTAGGCACTAAATACTTAAAACACATCTGTCTACAAAACCAACGTCATTCTAATAAAAACATATACATCTGCTTTAGTTTTTGTTTCTGAATTAAAATTAACTGGATTTTTTAAAGTAATTTTTTGTTTCATACAACTTCCATGCTTCATACTATCGGGCTCGCTATCCATTGGAGCAAGATTTATTAAGCATACATTATTAAGTCAAGCATTTGTTATGGATAGTTGACTTTAGCTAATTATTAACACAGACAAATTGTTAATTAAATGCTTAATGCTTTTACAGTGGTACCTCGACATACGAGTTTAATTCGTTCAGTAACCTTGCTCGTATCTCAAAGCACCGTATGCTGCTGCGAATGTAGATCGAGGCGCATGTTGGGGTCGTGTGCGATTCTTCGTATCTCAAATCTTGCTCGCATCTCAAAGCAAAATATCGCTCGCTCGGCGGCGCATATCTCAATATCAGGGCACTCGTATATCGAGGTACCACTGTATAGCAATATTATAAATTACGCAGATAAAATGCTAATCAATGCGCAACGTCTCCCTGGACGATGGGTCTAAAAATAATTAATCATAGGTGTAAGCTAATATACGGAAATAAACAACGTTTTTATTAACTATGTTTATTTAATAAGCATGACGTAGATAAATTAATTGTAATTATACAAAAAATTGCATAAATAAAATGTTAATCTTTATCTCAAAGATTGTAGCAATAAAGCTTCGGCCTGATAGACCCGTCCACTGCAAGCAAACTTAAGTCCATATTCAGAAACCACTCTCGAGCATAGGTTCACTCATTAAAGTTCGAAACCTTAAACGTTACTCAGTTGTATGAAAACAAAATAGACCAATCACACGCTTGAAGCATTGTTGGCGTGATTTTTCACCAATAATAATAATCCATTGCAAGCTGTTTCAATCGTTACTTATCAAGAAAGAAAGAAAATTGCAAATTAATGTTTAAAGTAGAGATGTGCCGATTATGAGTTTGGCCGACTAGCCGACTAGCCGATTAGTCGGTTGTAAATAAGCCGACTACGGTTTAGGGGATTCCCGTGACGCTTCGTTTACAGCTGATTCGCTGCAATTTCAGTCACTACTGACATGTGGACAAATATAAATAAGAAAGAAAGTTTTTTTTAATTTTACAGCTCACTAGTTTGACGATAGTTTCAAATATCATCACGCAGAATTGCAATATATGTCATTAAATATTATGTTGATTTGTTTTTTAATTAAGATATTAATTTTGTTTGATAAATGTCATCAATATGTTTTTTTTTACAAGGAAGTAACACAACCATTTTATTTAGAAATAGACACAAAGTAAGAGGCCGGATGGATAGTCGGCGCTTTTTACCGATTAGTCGCCGACTAGTCGCCGACTACGATAGTGGCCGGATAGTCGGAACATCTCTAGTTTAAAGTTGATATTTTATATATTTCAATTTTATATTGATTACTGTCTAATGGCTGCCGTGTTTAAAGATTTATTACCGACTGTTTCTCGTTGTAAATAATTATTACTGCATAAAAAGGAATAAAATGCAATTTATTCGCAGACTCTATACTCGAGTGATGATCAGGGGATCACAGTTCAAACTACGATCGAGCGACATATTTTGTTAATAAGTGCGTAGTTATAATCAAAGAGTTTGATGTGTTTTTGTAAACGTTTGTTATGTAATTAACCTTCATATATTCCTACTAATATTATAAATGTGAATGTGAGTTTGTTAGTTACGTCTTCACGCAACAACTGCTTAACTGATCATCATGAAACTTTGTACACATATTTTTGGAAAGTAACATAGGATACTTTTTATTTAAAAAAAATATATTTATTTTTGTTATAGTGAAGTATATTTTAACATTTGTTGTTGTAATTCAATAAAGCATATTTCAAGTTTTTGAAACATCATTGTATGTAGTAATTTTTAAAAATTGATAATCCCAGCCAAGCAAGAAAATATAGTTATCATATTGATTCAGTTCTATTGAAATGATCTCTGATACTTATTTAATGACTTAAATGCGAGCGAAGCCGGGGGTAAAAGCTAGTTAGTAAATAAATTCATTACTATTATTAGAAATTATTTCGTCAACCGTGCCAATCATTGTGACGTTTTTAATTATGGTAGCGAATGTATTAATATTAATAATAAACAACAAAAATGTTTTATTTTAAGTGACGATATTCTTATAGTAACTATGTATGCTTTCTAGTGTTAAGAAATAATAAACAACAAAAATGTTTTATTTTAAGCGAAACTATGTACTTGATTCCGATCAATGCACTATGCCGTATGCGTCAGAGATGTTAACATTTAATTAATGCAAGCTAATACGTAATAGACATGCATATAAAATATATTATTTAGAACAACTGTAACGGAATTGGTTTTCAATTGAATTAAAACTTATTATTGATCAAATTTTACCTTAATAATAATAATAATAAATTCTTTATTGTACCAAAAATCATAAAAGGCGAACTTAATGCCTTTAGGCATTTTCTGCCAGTTAACCCTTGAGAGATGTGAGCGGTGATGTTAATAGTACAGTGGGCTTATCACGAATTTAGTCTGGCTTTCGAACCGAGCTGTCACAAGTAAAACGGATCCGTTAGCAATCGGGATCATGAATTTTTACTAACGGCTAACGAGCACCAGCAATCTATCAAATGAGCGAAAGATCGAGACGTTCGAAAATTAACAAAAAGTATCTAAAATATTGTAGTTCCAAATCCGCACGCGATGGCGCTGCTCAAATTTTCATACAAAACTCGGTTCGAAAGCCAGACTAAAATTCGTGATAAGCCCACAGAAGAATAAAATAAATACAAAATAATACACAAATAATTACACCAATAAATATAATATAATAATATAATCATATTACCTTAATACTACTATTAAATATGTATTTATAACAAGATATTGTATGTTATAGGATGGTATTTACACTACAGTTATACCCCGCTTTACGCGACTCCGTTATGCGTGGTTTCACTATAATGCGAATTTCGAATTTCGCGCTCAATTGCCCCGCATTACGCGAAAGAGTGCGTATTAACATAATGTAGTCATCAACTTCTCTAATGTCGCGGGAATTTCAGTTTTTTTCGGAGCGTATCCCTCGCGTAAAGCGGGGCATTACACTACACTACTCACATTTGATATTTGTTATGAATACATTTTGGTATTAATGTACGGAAGAGCACTATCTACAGAAATACAGTCCTTGGATTAGTTCTATAGGGCTTTTGTATTTGATGAAATAAAGAAAGATTATTAACGCTTTGAAAGTTTTCGTTCAATGCAACAACGAAGAACGAATTATGCACAATAACAACTTTAAATTATTCTCTTGTAAAATTACGATTTTGTAGTTCCTACCACGTCAATATGACCCGACAATATATGTACATATAATTTATTGCTTTTTAATAACATCTAACACTTTAGACACCAACCTTGTTACTTCCGCTCATAAAACGGACATTGACTGCCCGGACACAAGCCAATTTACTTAGACCAAGGTTTTATTGTATAATTAAATATGTCAAAAGGTATGTATAAAAATTAAAAACCTATTTAAAACTCTTTACATGACATAATAACAATAGCAATTTTTTTATTGTACCAAAATTCCAACAAGCTAACTTAATGCATTTAGGCATTTTCTGCCAGTTGACCTTTGCATATGTTCCTCGGCTGAGTTTTATACAGAGTGAGGCATGGGAACCTCTCACATTTCAAAGCAGTGTCGTCGTCTGCTAGTGTTCCCGACCGTAAAACAGTTTTGTCTTGGATGTGCAAATTAATATATACATACATTACCTTTCTGGCAAATATTTTCCCTGCTCCACCCTGTACTTTAGGAAGATAGTATATAGAAGGTCCTTTTCTAGACCAGTGTCCCCTTTTAAAACAATTCCAATATCCCTGTTGCATTAATAACCTCAAAAAACGCTAAGCCTTCAAGCGTGCTGTTTTGGGCTTTTATCCATTACAAAAAATATGCAGTTAAAAGTAAATATATGAAAAATAAACATTAATGTATGCGCAAAAGCAATGAATGAATCATTGTTTAATATTTGTTAAATTTTTTATTCGTTTCCTCAAGAAATTCCCCGTTTGAGGGTAAACTTGCATTCATATTATAATAATACTAAAACCACGTTACATATATTGTTACCAGCCAGTATGATCGCTCTTAATATTTAAAAAAAAAACTAATCTGTTCTTTAATTAAACAAAGTTATCTAATACTTACATCAAATTATATTCTAATTTTAAAAGTTTAATAACAAATAAATCCTTGTGATTTTAGTAAACATGTAGTTGCCTTGCTAGGCCTTCGTCTATAATTGCTGTCGGAAGTGAACGGATATACAACAAGGTTAATGCACTCGCCGCTTACCAAAATACTAAAATTAAGAAAAATATACCTATATATGTATTTGCGTACCAACAGACGTTGGCAACTCGTCCCTTACGGATAGAAGAACAAGAACGGGATTTATACGTTAGATGAATATCTTATAGATAATAAAGCTTGGACATTACCAATGTCATTTTATGTTTACCCTTAGGTATACATTAGGATGACAAAGCCCCTATACAGCAGCTAAATCAAATTGATAATTATTAAATTAATAAATTAATTTCATTTATATTTGTGTTTGTATTGACGAGTAAAAGCGCTCTATTGGAGCCCAATTACTAAAAGTAAAACAGTAATTCAAAATATAAAAGAATTTTTTCTTAATAAAGATAGAAGACAAGTGCAAGTAGAAATTGTAAGCTGTTTTTTAAGTTGACAGAGTAGACCTCTCTTGTTATGATTTGCGATTGTCACACCAAAAAGCACTCAAAAAGCGTGCAAAGAGAAGAGTAAAAGAGAGAACAGTAAAAGGGAGATAAATAGAGACTTGGTACATAACAATGTTTAACCCTCCGTCGGGCGCGGCCGACCTCACAAGCACAGCCATTATAGGTTAGCTATAAACTTTAATTTAGTCTTTCAGTTTTTAGTCTGATTTAAAGGGGAATTTTTTTTTTATCTATTATATAATTTTTGTATAAAATTTATTTCTAAACATTCCAATAAAAAAAAATAATTTTGTTTTTCATCTTAGATTTAATTAGAAATCATCATTTTTCTCAATGAGCCCGTCAAGCACACCGCGCCCGCTCTAAGGAGTTTTTGAGGAGCGCCCGACGAAGGGTTAAAGTAATTCATTAATAGCCTTAATACGATATAGAAATCACGAATTTTCTTCCATAATTCACGTATAAAATGCGCAAAATTTCTAAAGTTTCTTTCTTATAGGCAGGTACGATTGCATAAAATGCTAAATCACGACTGTTGGGCAATAACCTAACCGGTTCTAAATATACTCCACTGGATTATCAAGTTCAAGTCGAGGACTAAAGGACGTTTAAGGTGTTATGTAACTATAAATTCTTTGATTATAAATATAAATAAAAAAATCAAGTTATTTAAAACCGAATTTAATTACCTAATAAATGATTACTACAAAGTATTTAATATTAATATATAAAATAAATCACAGCTAAAATGTCTTCTTCTTCTTTTATTAATGGCCTCAGATATTGTTGGGGGAAATCACAGGCAATGAGACAATGAGTATATTTAGTTTATATATACAATTTATTAATACGTCGTTCACGACAAACCGAACAAGACAACGTCAAAGTCATATTCTCTCTCAAGATAGACTTCCATGTGGCCAAGCATACATTCATATTTCATATTCTCAACAGATATCTATTAAAGACAATTCTTTGTGATAATTCAATGTCGAGTATTCGGGCAGCAACCCAATGAGAAATTATAAAATTTTAATTCACACGTAAACCCTCATGTCAAAAAAACCATTCCAGCTGAAATGTCATTTTGTATGATTGACTATATTTAGTGACACCAAGCTGTCATCCCAAACTATGCACACACTATGTCACTTCATATAAAAACTAAATTTAAAAATTATAGGTACCTACTAACATTAGGTTTCGTATTAGTAAAACATGTTAATTATTATTTTCTAAGATATAATCATTTAATGTTTATAATGGTATACTGTAATTTTAATCAATTGGACATACGATTAATTACATATTTTTTTAAATTTTTATTGTAAATATTTTTAAAATAAATATAATGTAATCTCGCTCGTTGTAATGTTAGCATGTAGTGTTCACTGTGCATAGGGCAGTAGGGTCTACAACCAGATTAATTCCAAGTCTAGTTATAGAGCCCTGTTTGTGAGCCAAATAAATGAAAAATTGGGGTTAATACCTAATATACTTGTCCCATTCACACTTTCCCACTACTATAATAAGTAAAAAGGGACAACCGCATTTGTTTCAATGTCACTTACATTTTATCAAGTTCACTTTGATTACACATTTAATCAATTAATATCAATTGATATAGAAAATGTTTCCTGTATCTAATTTCTTGTGCTTGCAAAGTATTACATATAATTAAATAAATTTATTGTAGAATTGTAAAAAATAGAATCGTTTACAAAAAAATCATGAGTAAAGTTTTACATAGAAGTCTTGTGAAGAATTTTTGAAACCGATCATATTGACCGATTCGTAGTTCTAGTGTTAAAATTAATCTTAATAAAAATCTTTTTTATAAGTGTTAAGATTAAATTATGTTTTGTTTCTTTCTACCTTATTTTATTTTAAATGTAAAAGAAAAAGACAAATATAATTTAATTAATTCGTCGCTTAACGTTTTTAAATATGGATTGTCATTTCTGTTCTAAAACAAAAGATTGCGACGCGGCGGTTTGGCCGTTATTCTAAATAGCACAAAAAAGGAACTTCCGCAAATTACTACATATTGGAGTCCAAAAATAGGTCTATAGTTAAGACAAATAATATATATCGCCGGGTTCCATTAATATGGTGGGATTTAAAAAAAAAAGATTGTGCACAGTTTGTTAGTGTAGATTCTTTGTTATTGTATTGGGAACTTTTTTCTTATGGGATGGAAAATTATATTTTTAATTTTTATATTAAAGCTGTTTTACTTTTAAAATCACCAAATTGTTAGTTCCGACTATGTTAGCAAAACCCGGCAATATACTTTTAACATTGGCAACACTTTGCTAAATGTCATAAATAGAAAATGTTAGAAACAGTTACTTCAGACTAGACTACTTACTTGAAAACTGGAGAAGAAAATAACAAATAAGCTATCGCGCTATAAGGATACCTTTATCTATCTACCTATTTTAAAATATCTAATAAGTACCATTGTTCCTTTTTTCACAAATTTCGTTTTATATAGAAATAGATTGTTTGTTCTTAAGTAAATTGAATTCTATTGAAATTGTGTGTTAGCTGAGACTATCTAGGAATCCTAGATTTAGTTTTTGATGAAGTGGAGAATCGTTATATAAGAAATAATGGTTAATCTAACCCAGCCATTCTCAAAGTGTGTTCTGCGGAACCCTAGAGCTAAAATACTGCAAAATGTAGGTATTTTAGGGGAGATTATAGGATATAGAGATTATAAGGTTACATCTAAATATTCCAACTAAATATTACGTAATATTACATTGCAATATGATTATTCATAAATACATGTAAATCAGTTTTTTATAATTATATTAAGGCTTTTTCCTTCGCCAAAAAAGTTTGAGAACCGCTGATCTAACCATTACTTGGGAAAAAAATCGAAAATAAAAATGAGTCGACACATAGGGAAGTAGGTAGTTTTAAAAAAGTTTTTGTTTCTTTTAGTATTTTATTGTAGTTTATTTATAAGGTTAGAGTCAAGTTGCAATAAGCGTTTTAAATTGGTAGGCTAATTTTTTATTGTTGAATTGAGCACGAATTTCTAATTACTTCTGTAATTACTAGTTATTAAGGTCAGGCATCTTAAGTATTTTTTATTAAATACCACATCACTTAATAAAACCATTAATTGATTACTAATTAGTTAATCGATTGAAATATACTGTGATGTTAGGAACAACGTTGTTATGTTTATATTATTAGCCCAGTGGACTTATATTGTTTAGTCAGTTGAATTTTAATAGTCAATTAACAAAAATTCACAAAGGATTTATTTAAAATTCAAATAGGAAATTTTATTTTAATAATTTAATCCTTTTGAGATTTATTAAAGCGTTTATTGTTTAATATCTAATCGTGATCGCAGACGATCAATGGTAATAACGCTTTTAAAACCTCAGATTAAATTTAATGCGATAGTAAGCCGTAATAAATCTGAATCATCAAATAAATCACTAGTAAATTTATTTATTAAATGCATGTAACAAAAAATAATACTTACCAAAAGAGTTATTCCAAAAGCAACTAGGTACACACAAAACTTACGAAAACAAAAACACAATTTGAATACCCACAAATCAACTACGCAAATTGATAGAATTTTCGCGCCGTAATTTTTTGCGCGGTTTCTACTACGATGCTCGGCCACAAGCGTTGGCGGACAGCACGAAACTGGACAGTAGGTTTGGACCTCAGTTAATTTATAGACATTTCACAATTTAACGGCACGTGCGTTAATCGGTTTATTCCATGTTTAACCCCCTAGTAACAAATTTGGTAGTTTTAAATAAGTACATAAAAACCATAGGTTTATTTTAGGTAGAATTGACACTAATACATAACCAAATTGTGCGTGTCTTAATAAATTATAAATTTTCTTTACTTCTTATCCCTTTATTACTTATATTTTAGGGATTAAATATGAATTACAAATGTGAATTGATTATGACAATTGGTTATCTGGAAGAAATTATTTTTAGAGATAAGATCGGCAATTGCTCTAAATATGCTTCCTATTGTTGTTGTATTGTTATTATTATGTTTTTAAAGCAATAAATTATTTATTATTATTATGTGAACTTAAAAGTAAAAACGTAATATTTCTATTAAAGAAACAATTGAAAAATAAATGAAAAAACTGACAGCCCGTTTGACCGCCTAAATTAGGCTTGGATATCGAAATGTCCAAACACCAATTTTTATAGTTATTAAGCTACGAATACTTGAAGACATAATTTTAAATTTCATAACGGGCAGTTAGCGAATCGTCAATTGAAATATTTCACTTTATATTTTATTTAATAAAGATTATCATTGATAGTATTAGTATCGATATGTTAGTATACTATAGTAATTAAATGAGTTAGGTATGTACTTTTAAAAAATTAACCCAATTCATTATAGCTAAAACACTTTAAGTTGAAATACAATCTCTTTTATGTATAAATAAAGAAGCGGATGAATTGTCAAAAACGGATGAGTTTCTCGGGCGAATAAGTAAAGCATCCGTTGAATTGCCTTGCTATGAAGACAATTTGTCCTGACCACTTAAATAATCAAAGTCTAAACGGTCTAAATAAATGATTTGGTCCGGTCTGTCATAATTAAGGTTGGCACTGGTAGCGACATGTTTGGGATGAAAAACCAATGCCAATTTTATTTTTGGCGGCATATTATTCCTTTTTTAATTTTTATGACTTTATTTAACTGTAAATTAAAAAACAATAATGTTTATTATTGAAATTGTGTAGTATGTATACTTTGAAACTAGGTTGGTTTCGGGCAACGCTTAAATAAATAAATAACAATTAAAAATGATAAACTAAAATACCATTTGACAACAATAAAACTGAAACGTTTAAAAGGAACTATACTACTTCAAATATGGAAACAAATGACATTCAGTACTTAATATTATTATATCTATATTACAGTTTATTCTATTATTAAGAATAATTGTATTTTGACAAGTCCAAATGTTCCAATAGTCATTAACGGATCATAATTAGTTGTTTCAGGCGTTACTTTGCGGAAATCCATATTAATAATCGTTCATCAATTCATCAGTCGTTGAAGCGAAGCCGAAGCGAAGTGAAGTGGCGAAACGCGTCGAAACAAATTACTGAATGTTGTAGCGGGAATTATAAGCAAAATAATTTTGAAATTTCCATTAACGGATCATTTAAAAGAATCAATTTTTTTTTTAATTCTCAAGCGTTTTCAAAGACGTTCTATTGATTGTCAATTGTTAAGTGATTGATGGAGCCAATTGACAAATGCTTCAATTCTTTTAATGTCAATACAATTGTTTGTATGCATGTCTTCCTTGAAACCGCTGCTTACCCCAATCAAATAGGATAACTCAAAAATATATATAGTTATATTTAATAACAAAATAAAATCCCCAAGTACATTATCAATTACTAGTTTTCCTGCATCACAATGACACATGGTAAATAGCCTATTAAACTAATGTACTGTTTAAACATTTACATATCTCTAATTCAATACAGTAATACCCCGCTTTACGCGACCCCGTTATGCGCGGTGTTACTATTCAAATTTCGCGCTCAATTGCCCCGCATTACACGAAAGAGTGCGTATAAACATAATGTAGTCATCAACTTCTCTATGGTCGCGGGAATTTCAGTTAACGCGATTTTGTCCGGAACGTATCCCTCGCGTAAAGCGGGGCATTACTGTATGTTGTCATAGTTTTAGTTCGTTAGAACTGGGATTATACAATATTATTCTAGGCAGAACATAATCACATTTATCACATTTAGTGTTGTGTACATTGCCCTAAATTTGTACATCCAAGACAAAATTGTTTTCCAGCCGGGAACACTAGCATGCGACGACATTGCTTTGAAATGTGGGAGGTTCCCATGCCCCACCCTGTTCTTAGATATAACTCAACTACGGCTAAATGTTAGTTTAAGCAATATTATTAAGACCCGATGAATATCATTTAATTAATTTAAATAGCTTACTATCGCATCTAATCGGAATCATAATGGTTATCTCTTTCAAAACGCCTGATTAAAAATAATCAAACTAATCGCCGTGGTAACCTGTAAAAAAACTGTGAAAAATGGTCAAATAATACCTATTTATTAAAGATACATGCGAAATATAAAAACGGAAAGAAAGTGACGTCACTTTTTAGTTTTATTAGGATAAAAAAATGCAAAATTTTATTTGTTAACTTACGTATAACACGAGACGTTCCGTTCGTGGTCATTATTTTATTGTATAAAGCGGACTATAGATTTTCGTTATAAATATGGATTTAATTAAATAATTTTTTTAAATGTTTTATTTAAATTAAAACTAAACACTAGTAGCTTTGTTCTAACGAATCAATGTAGGTATAGCAGAGTCTTACAACTTCAAAATATTATTGCAATCATATAAAATGAATTTTATTTTCATTGTATAGTATAATATAATTTATGTACATATTTTTTTAAATATATAATATTGGTCCTGATTTACGCAAGACTTGGATCTCTCAACCCACGTAGATTGCGTTTGAAATATCATCTCTAGTATATTTAAATCAGTGTAATCTTATTAACTTTTAGAATAACAAAATTTCCTTGAAAATGAGGACTTTAAATAAACATTCGTGAAATAGTACAAAAACACCACGAAATGTCCTGATTTAAACGAAACTCATGGTCACACTATATCGTATATAATACAATGGTAAACAGATAAGATTTAATTGTAGATGATTTTTAAAGTTACATTGTATTATTGAAGGAGCTATCAACAATTACAGTTAGTTATCTTGTTCGCGTCTAAAATGGCTGAATTTAAGAAAATACAGTACGAAGATTTTGATGAGGATACTCAGAAAGAGTTCTATAAAGTTTTTGATGGTATGTTTGCAATTTATGTTATGATAAAACTAGTGTGATGAGACATGACATATACCTTTAGTGTGGACTATAATATTTCGTAAATATCTACAGTTTTAATTGTATGAGACATTTTTAGCTCTGCACCTCGCCGGTAGGTTTGTATTGATTCGCTCTATATGTAAAAACTATTTGTGCAATAGTTAATAGTTAAATTCGCGTTTGAAGCGTTATAAGTATGAGGTTAATACTATAGGAAGATTAGTAATTTTAAGGTCAATTCTTCACACATTAATGACAGTCGAGTGTCGAAACTGTTTTATTTTTAGTATTGTAAATTATCAGAGTACGTTATAATTTAAAAAAAAACTAAAGTAACTCAATAGATAGTTTTCTGCACTGAAAGACAATTTATTAATATAGTTTTTTCTGACATACCTATGATTTTGGATTTAATTCTTTTAACTTCGTTTCTCATTTAATCTTAATGTTTCGAAATAGATGAGCGGATTTCAATATCCAACCAGAACTTTGAAACTTTTGCTAAATATTATATCAGTTTAATGAATCTTTGGGTAATGATTGAGGTATACTTGATAGTCTTATTAAACTAAAATAAATATTAACTTTATTTAAAATATTCACTAAATCTAGAAAAAGTACGCATTTGCATAAATTTGAGCTTTGTACGCTATAAACAAGACGATAATTGATAACTTATCCATTATTGTAAATATACCCATTACCTGTTTATTGTAACTTAAGTAAATACATTTTATAATGCCATAAAAATTACTTACATTGTACGTATCATCGTGATATAAGACTGAAGAGCTAACATTGTTATCAATAACACTTCATGAAAATATTTTCGTAAACAAGATAGATATTATTATGTGTGCTTTTAAATATTAACCGTGAAAATATAATTAAGATGCAGTAAACACGTGTATTTAAAAAATAATTAAGAATTCGTTTAGAAATCTTGTTAAAAGTCTATTTTTTATAGTAGCCTAGAATATGACCACACTGATGTTAACCTAAAACAACTGCTACCCCAGTCGCTTCCACCATGCCGGCTTAAAGAGACAACCGCTTCGTCCAAATCACCGGATACACTGCTCCCGTATTTGAATTACATATCTAATTAATTAATTTACACTGTTTCCGGCTTACTATCACGTTCACACACTTTTCAGAAACTTTACAACTATCATCACGATTAAAATAATACAATGGATGGATAGTAGCCACTAAGATACTACACTTATTATTTATTTATTGCTTAATAATACAGTAAAATAAAATAGAGTAAGCAAAAAGAAGAGCTGGCGGTCTTATTGCTAAGAAGCGATCTCTTCCAGGCGACCAACTTTGAGATGTAGAGCAATGCAGGATAGAAATTAATATTCAACTTCTGTTACTCAATGAGCTTTACTAGGCTATAATCTTCGAATGTAATTTATTTTCCTAAACAACATATTCTAGAGAATATCAAAATTATTATTTATACTTTCAGTTAATTTCAAACATGCGTGGTATGGCCCAGCACGATGTGTGTTAGGTCAGAGTTACAAGGAGCATGCGGATAAAATACGTCAATTTAAAATACGCCCCGACGACGTGTGGGTGGCTACATATCCGCGGACAGGTAAGGCTTAATGTGGAGATGCCTGTAACGCTGCTGTTAACTGTGTGTAAGCACTCTAGCTTGAGCGGAGATAACTGTTACTACAGGTCCATGTCTACATACAACAGTCGTCTCCTCTCCAGGAAAAAACCCGAAAGTAGCAAAAGGAGTAAATTAAAATCAAGCGTAATTCAGTTACACGGTGTCCATGGTTTATGTTTAGACGCAGGACACTTTCTAAGTCTTGTAAATTCAAAACTATTTAAGTTAGGTATACAAATCTTATGCCAGTGGAGTTTATTTATGTTGCTTGATATCACATTTTTGGCTCCACATGTTTCATTAAAAATGTTTTTAGGTACAACATGGACCCAAGAAATGACTTGGTTAATAGCAAACGATTTAGACTACGAGAGAGCAAAGGAGTCAATCACTAAGCGTTATGCTTTTGTTGAGTTAGTATTATTTATTCATTTAGGCCAGTGTTTCTCAACGTGGGACCCAAGCCCCACAGAGGAGTCATTTGATTGTTATGGGGGGCAATTCGAAAATGGACTTGACACGAGTTTAACCCTTTTGCTCCGGGCCATTTAAAATGCAATGCTAGATTTCGGTGCCAAATTTAACGAAAAAAGCAAATTGTTAAATAATTGCGGTAAATAATTATTAGGTATAAAAAATATCAACTGGGTGTTTAGCTAAATTAGGGGAAGGGGGAGGGGGCATAAGAATTTTAGAAAGAATAAGTTGGAGCATATCACAAAAAAGGTTGGGAAACACTGATTTAGAATAAAACTTCTGAAAGAGTATGCCATATGTATTTCCTTATTAGACCACGTCCTTAGTACGTTCTCCCATCACAAAAACATCATCCTTTTAACGTTATTTAATTATAATTGTCATTTCGCTGTTTTTATTCTAAGTGTACGAGAGGGTGGGGAAGGAGTGGAGTGGGGGGTGGGGGGGGGGGGATAATATGATAGAAATAATCGCAATTATAGAATAAGACAACATACGACGACTCAACATAGTAAAGTTTATGAATTAAAGAGATAATAAAATAAATTACAGGATCCTGTCAATAACTCCACCACAAAAAACAGTAATTCAAGAGGAAGTGTTTTTAGACTACAGAGACGCAGAAGATGCATCCTCACCACGATTCTTGAAGACGCATCTACCAATGTCACTACTTCCGACGAACATTCTAGACTCGAAGGTTGTATACGTGACACGCGACCCCAGAGACGTGGCTGTCTCCTATTACCACCATAATAGATTATTTAAAATAACCGGGTGTGTTGGCGATTTCAAAAGTTATTGGAATTTGTTTAGAAAGGATTTGTGTAAGTTTCTTTTTGTATTATTAATTATATTGTTTATTGGTGTATACCAGTGGTCGGCAAACTTGTTAGCCAAATATGAACATTTCAACAAGCCAAATCTGCTTGTTTAGTAAACTTTTATTACACCAAATAAAAATACATTTCATATTTAATAAATATTTATTAATACGAATAATGTGCTTGTTCGGTGGATATTTGGCCAGAGCCGTACTTTGCCGACCACTGGTGTTAGTTAGTATACATGGAAGAATATATGTAGAAAGAAATAAAGTTAGTATGTACAGAAAAAAAGTTACTAACGCTTTATGAACTTAAAAACAGTGGCTTTGTCGATTGTGATTTTACGTTTACTATATCTTTAGAGACTTCCACGGAATGTCATCTTATATTTTTATAATGCCAATTGTATGGGTTATTTATTCGAATTCACATTACAGTGGTGTGGTCACCGTTCTTCGCTCACACGAAAGAAGCGTGGGCTCTCAGAAATCATCCAAATATGTTGTTCTTATTTTATGAAGATATGGCTAGAGTAAGCATCTGTATATTATTATTATTATTATTTAATATATAACATAGAATTTTTCCGCGGCTAAGATGATAGTAAACTGTGAAAAGTTTAAACTAATAAAACTATGTAATTAATTAAATATATATAATATTAAAAAATAACAACAAATCAATCTTAAATCACTTTCAGGACTTACCATCTGTAGCCAAACGTGTCGCAAAGTTCTTTGGCAAAACATACACTGACGAGCAAATTGCCAAACTGTGTGATCATTTAAAATTTGATAATATGAAAAAGAACACATCCGCTCATCCCGAATGGATGCGAAACTCGCCAATGGTTAATCAGAACGCGGAGGGATTCTTTAGAAAGGGTATGCAAAGATTTTACCTACATCAATTCTTTCTTCGTTTAGATAGAATATTAACTACTATCACCGAACTCCGCCTAATGTTAAGGTAGAGTGTGGTATTAACGTATTAACAAAGAAAATTTTGATTAAACAACATATTTTATGATATACAGGCAAAGCTGGAGGCTGGGAGAAACATTTCGACGACGAAATGAAGAAACAAGCCGAGGAATATATTGCAAACAACCTCAGAGACACCGACCTGCGGTTCCCAAATTATTAATAACAAATACATATAACATATAATACGTGCATATATATGTCTTTTTCTTCTACCCAGTATAGCACATACATTCGAACCTGGATAAGGGAGAATAATGGTTAGTTCCTCAAATAACCCCAAATACCTGTATGAGTTCCCACTGGGAGTGAAAAACCTCTTTTTAGTGAAAATCACTTCAAGCGTCCATTTCATATCTAGACATCTATAACCGAGAATAATATTCGAATCTCTTGAATTCTTGCTTATCCAGGCTCGACTGTATTTACTTTACCAAATAACTGCCGTCTAAACGATAGTAAGTTATCAATTTGTTTATTACCGTGAATTTCAGCTACTCATAATTAGAGTGCACTAGGCACTATAGACCTGGAGTCTGGATCTACTTCTTCTTTTACTAATGACCTCAGAGGCCTAACAAAGATAACTCTGCTAATATCTAGTATACGGGAAACCTCCGAACAAGTAATTATAAAAAATTGATAGACACGTCAATATGACCGGTTGACTTGTGCTTGCAAAGTATTAAATATAGTTCAATAAATTTATAGTAGAATTGTAAAAAATAGAATCTTTTATAAAAATAATGAGAAAGGTTTTACATATTTTTTGAAATCGGTCATATTGACCGGTCGGTAGTTCTAGAAGAACTTATTAGAGAAGCAGATATAATAGGTACATGTTGAAACTCACCAAAATGATCTTCTTTTTCTTCTTCTTTTATTAATGGCTTCAGATGTCTATTAAAGACAATTCTGCCAATGTCCAGTATTCAGACAGCAATCCAATAAGAAATTATAAAATTACAATTCACACATAAACCCTCATGTCAAAAAGCTCACCAAAAAAAAATATGAACGCATTCATTACATTCGAGTAACCATAGTAACAGAAATGCCGTTCCCATAGTAACCGCCAACAATTTATAATTGTCAATTTACAATAATATTTTTGTATATTTATTAAAAATAATTAACTTAGGTAATGTGCTGTACCTAAAACCCCATCATTATAAAAATATTTCGGCTACTTAAAAATAAAGCACACCGTCCATAGAGGCCTTTCGTAATAAATTTTCAAGAAAGTTAGCAAATTCGAGACGAAAGGCCTTCGTGGACATTAGGTATTATTGAACGTGATTTTAGGTTATATTTTCTGATTTAAAATGGACGAATCACCAGAGGAAGATGAGCCCTTCGGAGCAGCCATGATTGTTGGCTCGGAGACTACTGAAGCAGAGAAGGAATATGAAAGAGTATGTGAATTATATTATAGAATAAAAGAATTACAATCCTCTCCTCAAGCCGGGATAGTGGAGGCGACTGTTGCACGCGGACATATGTAACAGTTATTTCCGCTCATGGACCACATTCTAGCTTAACATCATATTTTTTAAAAAATCTAATTTTTGCTGATGTTTAATAAGTACTGTAATATTAGATTCAAAAGTAATTTACCAAGATAAATTTTTTGGTATATCTTACGCAGTGATCGCCGCGATCCTTCATCTGTTGCTCAAAGCTAACGCCTGTGTCGTATTTAGTCCAAACAATTTTAAGGTACTCGAAGATCTTCGTAACGCTGAAGGCTTAAAACTGTACAGTGATGTGTATACAAAACTGTTCGATTCATATTTTAAACTGAAAGAGGATAACAATCAATTGAAACAAGAAATACAATCAAAGGATGCTCGCATTGAACGGTTTGATGACATTCTGGCTGAGCTCACTTTAGACGTCACTGGAGCTAATAAAACGATTGAACGTTTAAGAAATGAGTTACGTGAGTATAACACTACATTGATAATTGTTAATAATAAATATAACAGGAGTGGTCACCTGCGACTCTTTGAAGGATTATCTGTGGCTCTCGATAAATGTACTCGAGTTTCACCCAGAATTTCATTTTTGTGCTATTATATTTTATAAAAATATTTTCGTTCCATATGTGTTTCAAAATGTCTTTTAAATTACTGACAACAAATATGAAATACTAAGTGCAACGTTTTTAAATACCTTTATTTATTTAATTGCGGCTCGTGAAAATTTTCAAATTTAAAAAAATATCACCCCTGAAATATAAGTATGTATAGCATGTACTAATAGTAATAAAACTATTTATTGCCTTGAAATGGTACAGAACCAAACTTAACGCTTTTGTATTGGAATTACTACTACTCAACCTTTGTATAAGAGGTGATATTCAGGTGTAATAATAATAAATAATAAAATAATAAGAATATAAAGTTAATTTCGTGGATGTCATACCACAAAAGCAAGCTTGAACTGTGAATTTGGTTTTAACAGTGGAAGCGAGAGCCTTGGCAGACGCAATGCACGCTCGTGAATTAGCTAGCGTTGAGAGTTTAGAAACTATAAAGAAGACTTTAGTTAAGGTGGAGAAGGAACTGGATGCCAGGAAAAGAGCTGGTGATGATGATGCGTGAGTAACCTTTATTTAGAACTAAAAAAGTGGTATTATATAACATTAATGGACATTATTGGGTTTTTATATCAAACTTCAGTTGTTTTAAATTTACAACTAATTTTGTAAGATATGCGCGTTCCACGAAAGATGTTAGAAAAATAGCTCGCCGTCGAATTGTCAATTTATCCGTGTCCTCATTAATGTTATTTGCCAAATAATATTGTGTAAGTCGGCTTTTGAATGTGTCTGATGGTCGAATGTGAGGTTGCCGCCAAACATCGCGCTTCCAGTAGCCATTGCAATACCAATATTATGCGATATTCACACTAAATTATATTGACACTACTTATTTTGTACACGTAGGTTCACACAAAAACACTAAACACGTCTAAGCTATACATTATAAATTTAAATATTCAAATGAATCACCCGGTATGCGGAATAGTTCATAAAAATACTAAATTCTTCTATCAGTGGTGCAACATCTGCAGCAAAAGAGAAGGAGAAATTTGAAAAGGAAAAAGCACGTCTCCAAGGCGAAGTGGACGGTCTCAAGCAGAGGTTGCATAATGCGCTCAGTTTTCAAGAGGAATTGGAGCAGAGGAATACGACAGCTGAGGAGACCATTGCCAAGCTTGAGGAGAATTTGGAGGTATTTATAGGAGACCATTTGACAGCAGACATTAATTGAAAATCTGGTACTTTTGAGTTCATTACATTGTTAGATGAATTTAAGTAAAAGGTTAAACAGCGTCAGCATTCTTCCCTCCACAATGATAAATATGCTACCAAGACTCGATACGTTTTTGTTTAATCCAGTGAATCTCAACAATTTTTGTGTGCCACGAAATTTTAGATATATATATATATATATATATATATATATATATTAATGATTTTAAACATTATTAAATAATATGATTTAAAAAAAAATTAAACTTATATTTTCCTTTTTTCCGCCAAATTTTGAAATCATTAAAAGTGTGCCGCAACAAAAAAAGGTTGAGTTAAAAGAAGAGAGGTTGTTGGTTAATCATATTTTCTTTTAAAGGATGCTGACAATAACGCTGTAAGACAAAATCGTCTAGTTGATCATCTTAACGGTGAAATCGATACGCTGAAAGACGAAGTTGAAAATCGTGGGATTCAAATAGCTAATCTCAATGATAAGGTAAGAATTTTACTCAAATAATAAATGTAGTCATTCCGTAAGAAACCGATAGATGCCGGTAGTCAATTTAGTATCTCACATTAAACTTTGAAGAACTTGAAAAACGTAAAACAGTTTGAGATTTTTTTTTGTTATTTGTTAGTTAAATTCCCAAATACAAAACTTCAGGTATTTAATTGTATTGTCTTTAGCTGAATTTATCGTCTCTTATAAACTTTTATAATTTACAGTTATCGAAAACTGAAAAATCATTAGAGAAACGTGATAAACAAGTGAAAGATTTGATGGCTAAACTGGACACTGCGCACAAAGAACAAGAGGCTGCTACGGCGAAGGCTGCACATTTTAGGGAATCGTTGGAGCATACCAACAAGGAATTTGAGAAAAACAAAATTGCTTTGACGCATCTTAAGAAAGAACTTAAGGTCGGTGGTTTATTTATTTAGAGACTGATGATTGTTATTGGTCCAGTATGCATAAAACGGATCAGTTTGTAAGTACCCGGGTATAACGAGAGTAGTGTTGCCAGACGTCCCGCTTTTGGCCGCCCTGAACGCCCAAAACCCCGCTTTTTCATTATAGTTTCAATAAAAAATAATTTACGTTAATTATAAAAATAATTAGTGTATCGTTGATTCCTCGAAGATAATATTAGACAAGATAGGTTAAGAAATAATATATTTTTGTTTATTTGTTTGATTGATCTCAGAGAAAAGAAGTTTCTTTTAAAGATAATTATGTTTTCGTTTTATGTTAAAGCTTTTATATAAATTATATATATAGTTTATATACGATTTTTCCCGCTTTTTTTACGTTGAGGTCCCGATATTTAGAAAAACGGATCTGGCAACACTAAACGAGAGTGTACTCTGGCGATCTGTTGAGCCTAGACATCAGTGGTAGTGGCGCTCCAAGGCTTAACATCAGGAATGTGGTGATATGAGTCTTCCGCATTCCAGAATTCAATAGACGACGGCAGCAAGCTTCGTAATGACATGGCTAAACTAAACAAGCAGTATTTGAATAGCATGAAGAAATATCAATTGTTAGAACATGCCAAGGCTGATGTGGAAAGTGACAGGTCAGGTTCATATTATACTATTATTATTACAGGGGAATTCCACATAATTTTTATCGTAGCAATATACGTTTGGTCAAAACCAAACGCGGACAAGAATCGCGGAGTATTTTTAAACGATGTTGCCAACGCATTCATAAGTTTATATTATTATTATTACCCCTAAACGCGGGAAAACTAAACTATGTTTTACCGGTAACACTGGATGCAATAATATGGATATGAATTAAATCTTCGTTTAATAACGATTTCTGCATCTGCATCCCTTTCACACATGCTTCAACTTTGACACTATAAGAATATAGTTATCCCTTTCTAATGATTGTTTCTTCCAGTCCAAAGTCCAATCTGTATCCATTTGAAGACTGTCATTTGCACTAAGCAAGATTGAGTAACTAAAATATAATAGCGTACTTATACTCGCAGAGAGCGTCTCCGCCAAGTAGTAAGCGTAATGGAACGCGAAATAACATTAGGAAAGAAACAAGCCGAGTCAGACAAACGCGAAATTGAAAATCTGCACAGAGAAAAGGATATATTAAACAAAAGCATGCAGAAAATACAAAGTGAGTATAACATTCAATATTTAAACTTGGGTCATAAACACTTGCACTTAACAGACTTAAGCGAACTTGGCAATACCGTCTCAAGTGTTGCGTTTTAAAAAAAACAATCCCAATATTCCAATGGGACGTAAGTTATTTATTGTATTTAAAATTGAGATCCGGCTTCTTTGCTATATAATTTTGAATTGAATGTCAACATTGAAACATAGATGATTAACTCAGAATGAATGATAGGTTTATATAGGTACTGCTTATAAATTAACTAGGTGTTTAGACAATACATCAATTTGAACATCGAAATATAGTAAAAAAGATACTACAGAAGACATGTCACGCGAGACCTGTGCGAAAGTCACGTGACTACTTTTATATGTAAACCAGATTAGACACGATTTAAAAATTAATGTAATAATTATTAGGAATTATAAAAAGCGTTCACTTTAGTCTCACAGTTAACACTAGGTTTACGGAACTACAATATTTTAGATACTTTTTGTTAATTTTCGATACGTCTCGATCTTTTTAATTTTTATTTTATCTCGTTTGTATGACTTTTATTCATTGATCGATTGCTAACGGATATAAATTGAAGTCTATTTTATTTGAAAGTATTTAATTACGTGACTACGTTTATATGTTAACCAGGATTAGACACGATTTAAAAATTATTGTAATAATTAATAGGAATTATAAAAAGCGTTCATTTTAGTCTCACAATTAATATCTTAGTGTAATCTATGATGCAAACTAACTCGCTTGCTGTATCGAAATAGATTACTGAAAAGTGCGTCTTGCATTTTGGTTTCAGCTGAGGCAATGGAGAATCTGCACATGTTAAATTTGCAAGAACATCGACGCAAGCAATTGGAACATGAAATAGATATGAACTTAGCGCAAATAACAAAGCAACGGTTACTTATACGACAGCTTGAGAATGATAAAGACAGGTTATAAAAGTATTTATTTTATATTTCTTGAATTAATGAGAAACAATTAGCATTTCTTAAATTAAGACGTAAAAAAATATTAATAAAAAAACAGTTGATAATGACAGAACGTTTTGACAGCTCCAATTAGGCATGGACATTGAATTTTCCGAACAAATAGTATTTAATCTATCCCGAGCTAGTAAAACCACTTTCTATACCTAGGTCCTAGAGAGTTTAAAGATCGTATTGGAAGTAAGTTAAAGTTACTCACACGAGTTTTGAGTAATAAATAAAAAACTGAAAATATTTAGTTAAGATTTACGGTTTTTGCCATAATAGAAAATTCTTCTCAGGGCTTGAGAGGAGCCTCAAGCCTTTTTCCCTCGTCCTCCTTAGTTTCAAGCCTGTCCTGTCTCTCCAGTTCAATATATTAATAATATTTGTAGAAGATCTAATTTATTTATTTATTTTAGGATGTTAGAGGAAGCGATCGCTTTAAACGAAAAAATAGACGAAATAACAGGTATAGTAAGGATATATTTTTGCGCCGAGTTACAGGATTAACTAGCGCCATCTACCGGTAATTAGAGAAGTCGCTTCAAAACTTTAGGGTATAAATTAAATATGATAATTAGATGAGGTGCGCTTAAGGACTGCTGATATCCTGGATTTGAACAAGGCGCTGCGAGAAGAAGCTGCGAAGAGTCGTAAACTGTCCGCGGCATTGGACGCGTGTAGAGCAGAACGGAATATGTTACATAAGAACTATACGGAGGCACTCGATGAAATACAAGATCTGAAGCAAAAACTTAAGGTGTATTTAAATCTTATAATCTAGGAACGAATTTCATAATATAGTCGTGGCTGTAAGCGCCCCATTTCTATATTATATTGAAGATGTAATTAATTACCTATTTACGAGAGACATTCTAAAATTTTTATTTTAGATGTTAGCATATCAAATAGAACAATTAAAGGAAGACATAAGCGGCAAAGAGACAGGTTTGAAGAGATGTGAAGCGACGTTGGCGAAGTGTCATAAAAAGACTGAACAGCTCAAAGCTGACATTCAAGCAGCGCAAGCCAAATTGTCGGATGCCAGAGCTGACATCACAGCCTTGAGGCAAGAGGAGGCGAGACTCAACAGGATTATACATGTATGTTATTTTTATGTATTTAATCACTAGTTGAGATATTAATTTTTATTTATTAACACTAGATTTACCAGCTTAAATATACCTATTTCTACCAAAACCAAAAAAGTATATATTTGTTACAAATATATATAAAATAATATAAAATCCATAAAACTAATTCTTCTGTTATAAATTAAAGAAGATTAGAAGAATTAAAGTAAATGTTACACGCAGTAGGAATTTTAATTTGATCTTGCAAGACCAGTCATTTTAACTGGTCTGGTAAATCTAGTGTTAATACAATGGTATGATTAATGATTAATGCATAACGTTACTTTGACAGTGGCAAATTGTTATAATGTCCAAACAGAAAAAAGTTTAAAATGTTTGTAAGGCGCGTGTTCAGAAATAACACTTGAGCGTAGTTTAATTTGTGATCATTACTCGAGTGTATTTTATTCCATTTTATGCAGTAATAATTGTTTACTAATTGATAATAATTTTATAAACACGACAACCATTAGACAGTAATCAAAATAAAATAGTAATCTTTTGAATATACTTATATGTATATATAGCAAATATTCAGTTTAAACATTAATTTGCATTTATTTCATTCTGTTGTTTATATATTCATAAATAACGATAGAAACGATTTCTTATAAATGCGTGTAACAAAACGTAATGACAGCTAGGTGACAGTAAACAGTTGCAATGGATTATTATCATTGGTCAAAAATTATGCCAATAATGTTTAAAGCATGTGATTGGTCTGTTTTGCTTCGGACGCCTGAGTAACATTTAGAGTTTTGAATTTTATGCTTCTTAATGTTTTTGTATGCGATTTCTTATTTAATTACGTTGTATGAATTATAAATATATAGGAAGGTGACATAGCCCGCCAAAAATTAAGAAAAGAGTTGGAGAGCTTGATGAACGAACGCGACGTGGTGGGGGCGCAGTTAGTAAGGAGAAACGATGAGATATCATTATTGTATGAGAAAATACGTATTTTGGAAATCACTTTACATCGAGGTAATTGTATGTTGTGGCTCAAGCATGCTCATGTGGATTAAAAAGCAAACTGCACCTCATGAAGCACTTCACTCCAATAGATAGCATCTGCTTTCTCATTCTTTCAGGTGAACGTCAATATGAACAGAAAAGAGAGGATATACGTTTGTTGCGTTTAGAAATTATTCGGTTGCGTAAAGAGAAAAATTTGTTATCTAAAGGCATTGAAAATATGACCGATTTGAGACTTGAGGTATTATTATTAATATTTAATTATAAATATTGAAATATTCAATTGATATTAGAAATTTGTTGAAAAACAGTAACGAGTATTATATAAATATAATATTATATATTTAATTAAACAAGCGTCGGGAAAAACGTCTTTTGAAATAAAAAATAGTCAGATTTAATTTAATTAGAGGTTTTAATTTAAGTTCTATATTTTGCTTTCACTACTCACCGATAGATTCGCTTTTTAACGCTTCGAATTAGCAAAGACAGTGGGCATGTACTTTAATTTTTCTGTAATAAATATCAAACCTCTTGGGCGCGATCATCACTGCCATATATATAATGCTGTATTTACTACTGAAAATTGTTCAATCATCCAAGTTAGATCGCAATACATATTTATGTAATTTTAATCGATATTTTTTTTTTAATTATTTATTCAAAAATAGCTCCATTCTAATCTCCTTGTCAGGTATTTAACATAGAGCGCGAGTTGGGCCGTGAGCGCCTGCGCGTGCGGGCATTAGAGGAAGCCTTGGAGACTCCGCTCAACGTGCATCGTTGGAGGAAGTTGCAGGGGACAGACCCCGAAAGTGTGCATCTGACGCAGAAGTTACGATTGTTGCAAAAGTAAGGTTATTGTGGGCTTTTCTGCATCACCACGAACTCCTGTCTAGTGATAACTGCATTTTATTGGGCGTCTGAACTGCTGTCTCCGCTCATGTACTATACAGTAATGCCTGGCTTTACGCGAGTGATACGTTCCGGAAAAAAACTGAAATTCCGGCGACTTTAGAGAAGTTGATCACTACATTATGTTTATACGCACTCTTTCGCGTAATGCGGGGCAATTGAGCGCGTTATTTGAATTTCGCGTTATAGTGAAACCGCGCATAACGGAGTCGCGTAAAGCGGGGTATTACTGTATTCTAGATTAATATATGATGGAGTGTGCTTTTTTCTTAAATAGCTTAATGCTTAAATACATGTGCGGATTTAAAACCAAAAGCATGTTGATAATGAGGGTATGAAAAAGAAATCAAATAGTTATGAACAAATATAAAATGTTAATATACTATTTATACCTATATGGAATATACAATAACAATATATAAAATATACTAAGGTTGAAATTATAGTAAACAAGTAAACCTAATATGTAAATGTTTTCAGAAAAGTCCTATCACAGAGTGAGACAATAATATTCAAAGACAGAGAGCTTAAAGAAACTAAAAATTTATACAAAGCTGTCCAAGATATGTTGGCTTTACAACCCAGTCCAGAAATACAGGTACTTTTTAATTGATTTTTAATTCGGCTTTGAACTGTATTGTAATGTATCGATTAATATTTAATAAATTATTTCGACAGGGAATCGATTCAGCTTTGTCGATTACTAGTTTTTCATTGCATTCGTGTTTTTTTCAGCAAACATTAACAAAAACTCAGAGAGCGCTCGCGCAGAGGACATCGAAAATAAAATGCCTCATTGCAGGTTTAATATTTATTAATTATTCAACATAAATATATTAGTAATCACAAAGTTGCTACTTGGTCGACGTTATTAGTTTTACTAGTAACCGGTAGATGGCGCTAGGTAAATTTTAGTTTGTATCAACTGGGTGCAAGTGGTGCTAAATAAACCAAAGTTGCGAATAAAAATCATCGCTGTTGAAAGTAATTATTGATTTACTATTTTTTAAATCTATACTTTGAGAATTAAGAAAAATAATTAATTAATCTCAATTCATTGATTATTTTACGGATTTAAAATTTTAGAGGTGAATATGAGAGAACGTCAAGTGTCAGATCTTCGTTTAGAAATAGAGAAGATATCAACAGAACTGAACGGTTATAAACAGAAATACTACGAATTGAAACGGGCATTAGACGCTGACGAAGCGCGACGACTACGCCTGCCTACCCCCATAACACCAGATCCTGACGGCACTCCTTAGTACTTAGTAGAAATATGTAATCGTGAAATTTGATGTCAATATTATAACATATTGGGATAAATATACTAGAGGAAATACAGGGAATATTGCTATACTATTTCAAATACATGGGTACCACATGGCTTCTCTAGTTCAATATAACTATATTGAAGTTTAACTAATTTATTCAAAACTATGACTAAATATTGCATTTAAAATTTAAATGATGGTTTTGTTAAAAATTAAATATTGGTTCTTATTACGCTTATTTATATATTAATTCCAATTTTCAAATAATATTCTAGAAGTTTTGAACAATTATAAAGTTCTACTTTTGAAAATACACTTTCGGCAAGTAATTAACTATTTTTCATGAAAATCTTACTTGAACTAAACTGAAGTCTGGTTACCCATTATATAACCATACAAGGAAAGGGAACGAAAGGGGAAAAATAAAACAAACCTTTTAATCCGAAAACAATAGTTTTATTTAAGAACGTTTTTTACTTTCTCATAAAATATACACATTGTTTTTTGTCATTAAACTAAAAAAAAAGTAAGTAAATACTAGGGCTTTCATTTTAAAAAATACCAAATAAAATTGTTGCGACGCTCGCGCAGGATCTTTCACGAAAAGGGGGGAGGGGAAGATTTTTTATTAGAGGAAATAAAAAACAAACGAACTGGGGAAACTAAAAATTCTAGAACTACCTTTCAGTAAAAATATTACTATCCATTGACGTGTACCGACAGATAGCTAATACTAAATCTATGCAGTTGTATGCATTTTTTATTAATTGCAAAAAAGTAACTAACTCCGGGATACTAAAACCTTCCCCTCCGCCCGAAAAAAAAACTATATAACTTGGTGTCATCATATCCATGTACAATCTCACTTAAAAGCTATAGAAAAAAAAAGTTCAATCCTTATAAATTTTTGTACATTTGTTTTAAATCAAAATTTTAATTGTGTTAATTATCCATTAGTTAGTCGCTTGTAACGTCCCGAGTATCGAATGTGGCCAGACTATGCAAAGATCCCCATTTAACTATGTCCCAATTAACAAACAAAATTAGCACTCCAGGGCTAAATATGCAGATATCAAACAATTACATACTATTGCTAACGTATTTTCCCATTTTATATGTATATATATCCGTCCCACTCGCACTTATCAAGTTTGTAATTAGAAAAAATAGTAACACCTAATAGTTAAATTAATTAAAACATAACAAATGGGGATTACTTGGAGGGAACAAACAACACAGACTTATTGAACCTAAACAGGCTTAAGGGCTCGTCACACACGTGGCTACAACAGCAGCAGGAAGTTTACAGAGGAACAAGACTTCCCACTGCAGAATAAGTCATTATTGATTAAAACTGAGATGAGCTGAGAGGAGAGATATCAAATGTCAAAATAGCAGAGGTGTTAGCATGTCTGTTGACATAAAAAGGAGGCATGATTATATATGTAAATTATGATTAGAGGGTAGTTTTATAAGTCTTCGTGTACATTATAGCCCATATCCAAAAGGATATTTTTTTATTTCCATAACTACGACATACACATAAATATCCTAGTACAGTAATTTTCATTTAGTTGACTACTGCCTCTCCCCCGCACCCAACTCTGTCTGACAAAATGAGTCATTAACTGCATTAACTCAATACTGCAATAAGACATACATATTGCAGCCTCGCATGCGACGGGCTTTATTAAAATGCAATCAAATGCTCTGTAGGCGTTATTCGGTTTTTTCTTTTACCTAATAGTACATAGTACAAGTTTCTAGCTAGGTTACCTTGGACACTGACGTTCCGCGATCGACATGATTCCAAATAGTTTCCGGATAAAGTGAAAATCATACCAATCACTAACAAATGATTTTAAAAAAACCTAATTTAAATGGTTGGTTGGTTAAACCTCGTTCGCGAATAATTTTCTAACCAAAACTCCACATCACGTTTAATAAAAAAAAAACGAGACATTTAGTAATCGCATTGCATCGAGAACACGAAACCGAATTCAAACATCTCAAAAGCCAGTGTCCACGGTGCAAAATAATAATAAACATAATAATAATAATGAAAAATTAAAAGAAAAAAATAAGTTTTCTTTTTTTCATCTCACATCGGTTCACCACTGTCACAAGCCACCACAAGCGAGTGGCAAAGCTGCATGCACTGTCCACTCGTTCTCACTAATCTAAATCGTAGTCCACACTAAATTCACTCGGCACGCTAACTGACGCACACATGTTTAAATAAACCCCCATGTTCAGGGAGGCGACACGTCATAGCCCCTACGTCTGCATCGAGATTACTCTGTACTAAGGGCTGTTAATTCAATCCTTTCTTAATCCACGAAGCACTGTCACTTTGCACTGTCAAAGTGACAGTTGTTGTATAATTCAGTATTGTGAGTTTTTAAATCAATACTTAGTACAGTGTAATCATTCTCAGCTGCAGTAGAACGAGTATGACGAGCCAAACAGCGGTCGTAATGCCGCGTATACACTCAATTTTAAATGTAAACAGAGCATGAAAAATACTGGGACGAAGGTTCAAAAGAATCTGGACAAACAGTAAATACGCTTTATAGTAATGACACTAGGTTTGACAACTGTCATTCTAATAAAAATAACTATTGTATTAAAAGATTTTTAAAAATTATCTACTTAGAATTTGTAGCGCGGTTTTAAAAACAACTATTTCGTAAATGTACTCCTTATAGCAGACGAGGAGAATTAAAACCGACATCTTTATATCATAATGCAAGACGTAATAAAGAATTTCAATGCAAAAACGTTTCAAACAACAAATTTGACATTTACAAAATAGTTGCATAATCAAATCCGTACTCAAAGTCCTTATAGAACTTTTTTTTAGAACTTGTATGTTGTGTAAACAAACCTTTGTGGACAAAAAACAGGCATTATAACGAACACTTTAAAAAATCTGATAAACTAAGACAATATTTCAAAGTTTTTTCTTTCGATATTCTATAAATATTACAAATAAAACGATATAATTCACTATAAATAATTAACTACAAAAATAACCATCCGAAAAATTACAAATCTGTCAAACTTTTTTTTTCTCTAACTGGGTTAGTCTATGGAAACAATAGTGATGTGTACTAATGTAGAATAATGAATGATCATGGCAAATATTAGAAATTGTTACAATGATAAGAAATAGTTTAAATGTAAATTATTATAAATTATAATTATTTTTGTGTTATTACCAGTGCATTTTTTAAAATATTTAATAAAAGAAATCACAAAAATCGTAAATGTGGATCTGACAAAAAGGCAGAATAGACAACACTGACCATCGCAACCACGCAAATCTCACTCGTTCATTGTCTTTCATGGCGTGTGCGCGTACTTTCTTCATCTTTGTTCTGCTTATTGGTTACTATTTTACGACGACTTATTGTTACACATTACGAATTTTGATACTAGTGAATCTTAGAGTTACTCTAATTGTGACGAATCGAATAAAGAGAATTAATATCAAAATACGTTTTATTTTATTTTACTTTTGATCAATTGATCAATCGGTCAATTTTATATATGCCCATCCCTAGATCTGTCATTATACCATAAATAATAGCAGTAGGTCAGTTTGTTTACATAACATACAATTTCTAAAAAAAATCGGTATAGATTATTTCGAACAAATCACTTCATTCCAATATTTCAAATTTGGAAAATCGAACTTGCACTGCATACGCGACCAATACGACAACACTTCCCCCCACACACAAAACTACACGTAACTTCCACAAATATACAGAAATTAAAAAAACAAACAACTAAAGATACAAACTTCGAGTAAGTGATATTTATTATTAAAAACTTGCGCGTAGTGTATGTAACGACGAAAACATGTGTTGCCAGTTAACGCGAACGGTTCGCAGCCGCAACCCGCAGACGGTCCACACTCCCGAACTAAACTAAAACGGCGGTACAACTAAAGACCACGAATTACACAACAAAAAAAAAAAAAGAAACCAGTAATAATAAGTACACAAAACAGAAAAAAAACATCCCTTAATTATATTTAAAAAAAATCATATCTCCTTACAATTATCAATTCGTTCATCACAAATTATTTATACAATTTAAAAAATTTCTTTTACTAAACTTTCCTATTATCAAAAACCACGTTCTCGATTGGCTAAAAAATAACACTTTTTATATCAACTTGTGGGCTATTTTCTGCCCTATGAGTTTGTTGACTTGAACTTTATAAACAATGTAAAAAACTCTATTTAACGACAAACCCCCTAAATATAACATAACCAGTACTTTCCAATTTGCATACATTAATCAGAACTGCAGCTGTGTACGTTCTTTATACTTTATTAGTAAATACATATGTATTTTAACAGGAAACATTCCGTCTTTCCATTTAACGACATATTCCCTTAAATGTCGCTATATAGAGTTAACACTGTATTTAAAATGTTCTATGATATCTCAGATGATTATTTCTTAAACGCTGTTAAATCGATATAAAGATTATATAAGACCCCGGAATAACTGCAGACTAGAATTTCAGATAAACCGACAACAGAGAAAGGTCTCAAGCGGCCAATAGAGAACGTGCCCGAAGTAGCAGCATATGCTGTTATGCGTATTAGTATGTACCGCCGTTCGCGTGTGGGAGGAGTTAGTGCACGTCGGAGCTCTCCTGTTTGTTGAGCTGATGGTTGGCAGGATCCGACGTGTTTATGGGCTGAAATAGAACACGCGTGCTCTTCAATATCCAACAAAACAACTCAATAGTTATCATTTTTTCGAGTAAAATAATCTAAATCAATAGTTACCAGTGTGATGGGCGGTTGCGCGGGAGGGTGCGCAGGATGAGGCGCGGGATGCGGTGCGGGGTGCGGGGGATGCGCGGGCGCAGCGGGTTCGTGCACGGCGGTGGTGGAGTGCGCCGCCTGGGCCGCCCCACTCACGCCGCTCACGCCACTCGCGCTCGAACTCGCGCCGGAGCCGTAGTATCCGCCGCCGTTCATACCTAGAGACGTCGCAACTTCAGACAAAACAATATGTATAATCGAATGTGTAAAAGAAAAACCCACCAGATGAATCTTATAAATGAATTATATTTATATCAATTATAAGATTCATCCGAATGAAACAATAGTGATTCTCTCACCTTCAGTGTACGTGGTCGGCGGTGGTTGCGGCGTGTGCGGCGCATGTGGCACGTGCGGTGCGTGCGGCGTGTGCGGGGCGGGATGCGGCGGCGGCTGCAGTGCGCCCGCGCCGCTCATGAAGTAGTCCTTGTTGACGCAGTTGCGCAGGCACTCCGGGATGCGACCCACGATGGCGCGCCGGATCTCGCTCGCCGCCATCTCCCGCAACTCCTGCGCGGACGCGTCCGAGTAGAAGGCCGCATGAGGCGTACACAACACGTTGGGCGCCTCTTTTAGGGGTCCCTGTGACCAGCGACACGAATTAGCACTCAAATTAATGTTTTTGAGAAGAGAAATGTCTAAACTGAACAAAACTTATTTTGTCAACGAGGGACTGACACTCGAATATATATAAAAACATTCGAATGCTAATTATCTCGTTTATTTAATATTGTAAGATTCTTTAAGGCGTAATAACAATACTATTACATCTATACAAAGAGAAAACTTACATAATTATCTACAATAATAAAAATCACCTGAAAAACGTTGAAGGGTTCATTTTCGTGCACGTCCAACGCGGCTGCGCGAATGCGTCCGTGTTTTAGTGCCGCTGCCAATGCCTCATCGTCGACCAAACCACCACGAGCTGTGTTCACTAGGAACGCGCCTGAAAAATGACATATACATATATATACATTCATACCTTTCTTAATCATTGTAACTGTCAATAAGTAAATGAAGCTTATACAACACAGACTTATGTATCTGGGTGGCAACAGAGAAGAACAATCATGAGTTTTAATAGAATTTGATCATAGTCTGCTTGATTCAAAGTTACTATACTGTACTGTACAGAGTTAAATTTGCAAAATGTAATGTTTGGAGTCGTGTCAACTTGATGGGACATGATAAGATATTGTTTAAAAATTACTTCGAAACACAAGAACAATCATAACAGTCACTTTATATCATTATGAGCCTATGAAACAAGCATACAACTTAACTCATAAATTTATTATTAGAAATATAATAATTTCTAGGCGAAAAATTGTAAAATAAGTGTATGTAAAAACAAATGTAACCAGCTGTGACAAGCACGGGGGAGAGGGTCCAAAATCATGAAATTCGTGTGACGTAATTTTGTGAATAGCCCCTTATTATTGTACATGACTTCAATAAAATGAAGAAATAACCAGAGTTGTATGAGCATAAGTCATAGAATTCTAATTAAAATATTGTAATGTAAGATAAACCGATAAAAATACTTTCCCAGATGATCGAATGAAGGAATGATAGTAGTGTTTAAGATAGTATATAGGGACAGTAGGGAAAATAATGTATGATTACTTCGTCGACAAAACTACTAGAGTTAAGGACCTTGATTTAACTCGTCAAGTTGTGCAATTGTGATGGAAAACTGACTGACCTGGTCTCATTTGTTTGATTGTGAATTCATTAATAACATGATGATTATGCTCATTTAAGCTGCAGTGTAATGATACGCAGTCACTTTGGAATAGCAGGTCCTGGAACAATAATTAAATAAAAACAACTTATTACTAACAGCTTTGGCTTAATCCTACCCTACATTTTGAACCGTGTTAGCAACCAGTGGGCTTATCACGAATTTAGTCTGGCTTTCGAATCGAGTCGTCACAAGTAAAACGTCTCCGTTAGCAATCGGGATCATGAATTTTTACTAACGACTAACGAGCACCAGCAATCTGTCAAATGAACGAAAGATCGAGACGTACGAAAATTAACAAAAAGTATCTAAAATATTGTAGTTCCAAATCCGCACGCGGTGGCGCTGCTCAAATTTCCGTACAAATCGCTTGAAGCGAACTCGGCTCGAAAGCCAGACTAAAATTCGTGATAAGCCCACAGTTCCTAACTCGATTAGTTTTGATGATCCATCTTTAAAACGGATCATCTAACTTGTATTCATTTATATTGATATTGTCGCTTTTTTTCTTTTTTTGGCTAATTATAGTTATTGGAAAAACATTTAAAACAACCCCAATTAAAATATCTCTTAATTCTACTATTTATTTAATTCACTTATAACTTTTCTTCATAAAAAAATATGTATTTAAGTATATATTATTATTTATTATTTTATGTAATGTATGTATTGTGTATATTTAGTTATTATTTTCTTCACATTGCACCAAATATCACCGCTCACACCGACAAAGGTTAGCTGGTAGATAATGCCGACGGCATTAAAAGCTTGCCTATGTGGAAAATAAATTTATTGCAATAAAGAATTTATTTTATTTAACCCAAACGGACTAGTTCCACAGTGGAAATTCACCTGAAGCGTATAAACCCTGGTGAGTCCAAGCGATTTCTCAATTCCGTCGGGGAGGTATGGGTCATAGAATACGACGTTGAAACCGAATACTTTCGCCCGCAACGCGACCGCCGACCCTATGCGGCCAAGGCCTACGATGCCGAGGGTGTCGCCGCGGATCCGCGCACAACCCGTCGCCGCTTCTCTTACTTGCTCTGGACCTGGAATCACAATATTTATTTATTCATTGGGTCCACAAACAGGGCTCTACAACTAGACTTGGAATTAATATCACACTAAGAATTATAATAATCCAATTGTAGGCCCTATGCACAGTGAACACTACATTACAATGAGCAACTTTACATTACATTTTAAATATATTATAAAAACTCAATAAAACCATTTGCAATTAAATAAATAATAAATAAATTTATTATTCATATATTAAGGAACGTTTGGACGCTTGTTAAAAATTTACCAATATGATACCGTCAGTGTTACCAATAATTCAATCTGACTAAAAAACAAATCTCATAAACGGTCATTTGACCAAAAATAACCCCGAGATTTATTAACTACAAAATTGTGCAGTCAGGGAGACCGTTACAAGTTGGTACTTTGTTGGCAGATCCGTGCATTATTTACCTGTGAATTTTTTTCCTTCCCGCACCATATTAGCTAACCAATAGGTCCGTCGATATAGATTTAATATTAGACACATTGTCGTGTCAGCCACTTCTTCGACGCCGTAGCCCGGCACATTGCATACTGCTATACCTGCATAACACAACGCACACCTTATAAACATGTATTAGGTTAAAAATCCCGGAAATATGAAACACTATGGACAACATAAGCATATAAAAACCAGACCCCGAAACAAATAAGAATTTTAAAAAAAGCGTATTCACTAAAACCCTACTTCCCTACTAATATTATAAATGTGAATGTGAGTTTGTTTGTTACGTTTCCACGCGACAACTACTTAACTGATCATCATGAAACTTTGTACACATATTTTTGGATGTACTATAAGTAACATAGGATGATACTTTTTATATTTAAAAAAATACTATAGTCTCCAACTGACTATAGTTTCAGCTGTTTGGAATCATATTGATTCATTTCTATTGAAATGATCTCTGATACATATTTAACGACTTAAATGCGAGCGAAGCCGCGGGTAAAAGATAGTATTATATAAATTAAAAAAAGTAGATATATTTTTCTATTGCGGGTGTTATATGCTTGTAGAAGTTTTTTTAATTTTGAGTGAAGGCCTTTTATATGTATTTATTAACACTAGATTTACCAGCTTAAATGCACCTATTTCTACGAAAACCAAAAAAATATATATTTGTTACAAATTTATATAAAATACGGTAAAAATTTTATACCTATGTGCGCGAATTTGAAATTGAAAACACCTTTAATATACGTGAATTCATGCTAAATGAACATATTATTAAGTCTCAAACACCGGAGCTTACTAAAAAGTGAAAAAAAAATTAAAAATACACTCACATACAATTCCATGGAATTGTGCGTTTTACCTTGTTTTATACGATTATTTCTGTACAAAACACTAAAATGAACTTTAATAAACTATTTTTGCATCAACATTTCACATAATTCACAAAATAAAACCCTCACAAGCTTATTACCAGTTTTGTTTTTGTTATTGTTACTGACAGCAAAGAATTGCGATGACAGGTGACATTACTTTTTAAAATTCTACTTCAAGGCAAAGGCATCGAATCATTACTTTTCGTTGATCATACAGCAAAGAATCTGCTCAATTTTGACATAAAAAACAAATAAAAAGACAACTTATGACGGCCGCTGTCGCGGCCGTCGTACTTATATAGAGCTAACTCTAACCTAACCTAACCTTTTCGTTATTTGTACAGTCTAGGGGTCCTCAGCCAAACCTTACTTCTAACCTCCAGCAAAATTTACACAGCAGAGCTTAATATTGGCTCAATTAAACGGCCGGCCGTTTTTTGTTGTTTTTTATGTTTTAATTGAGCCAATATTAAGCTCTGCTCTATAGATTGATATTGTTTATGACAATAAAAATATGTAATTTAAAAAAAGCAATGTCTCCTGTCATAGCAATTCTTTGTTGTCAGTAACAATAACAAAAACAAAACTGGTAATAAGCTTGTGAGGGTTTTATTTTGTGAATTATGTGAAATGTTGATGCAAAAATAGTTTATTAAAGTTCATTTTAGTGTTTTGTACAGAAATAATCGTATAAAATAAGGTAAAACGCACAATTCCATGGAATTGTATGTGAGTGTATTTTTAATTTTTTTTTTACTTTTTAGTAAGCTCCGGTGTTTGAGACTTAATAATATGTTCATTTAGCATGAATTCACGTATATTAAAAGTGTTTTCAATTTCAAATTCGCGCACATAGGTATAAAAGCTGAGCCGAAGAATTAAAGTTACATGCAGTAGGAATTTTAATTTGACCTTGCAAGACCAGTCATTTTGACTGGTCTGGTAAATCTAGTGTTAATAGTGTTGTAAGTTTTTGTGATTTCTTCTCGACATATGTCTTTCCGAAATCTATACGAAATAAAATTTTTGATTTCCATTTACTATTATTATTATTTAACCCAACAAAAGTAACTGCTTACCTAGTTCACCGGCGGCCTTGACATCAATGTTATCAACGCCGGACCCGATGCGTACAATAATACGTAACGCTTTAAACTTTTCCAAGTCCTCTTTTGTAAGTATAATTGTGTGCCACATGAGCGCCCCGACGGCCTCGTTCAGGACCTTCTCGTGTATCTCGCTGGTGGACTGCGCGTCGCAGAACGCCACCGTCGCCACATCCTTCAGGATCGGCATCTCCACGGTGCAGTCACGCCCGTCCAGCAACGCCACCAGGGGTCTGCAAATTAACACACACGCCTCAAATTAATACTAATCAACTGCAAATGTAAATCTATTGATTATTTGTAATCTAGTAATCCCTAAATAGAGTGCATTTGTCTTCTTAACACTAGATTGCCTGAAGAAGTCATTTTGACTGCTTTTGATTTCAATTAGAAAGACAACTATGTATATAATGACAGAATTTTGTGACTTTTTGTACGACATGTAAATGCGGTTATTGGTACTAGTAGTTACCTCCCCCTCCTTTATTTTTGGTATATACATATGTGTTATACCTAGATATATACTGAAGTTCAGTCTTTCTAGTGTTAAGCCGGCATAAAGGACCGCTTAAAATCAGACGGAATGTAGTCTGACAAACTAATAAATGCCACAACATCCATACCTCGAGACTGCAATGGGTAAGCAACGCGAGCCACAGCAATTAGGTAAGCAACTGGCTCGCATAACAATCGTTACAACAGTACACAGTGCAGGTTAATCTTGAATTTTGTTGGCATACAAATAATTTTATTATGCATATCGAGAGTTTCGTATGCACAACACCGACGCAAAACACTCGAGGCAGTACAAGGCCTATGAAAACACTTATTGTACTAAACAATAGTCCAGATTGGGCCAAACCATCTATACTAATATTATAAAGGGAAACGTTTTGTATTTTTGTAATGAATTGGCTTAAAAACTACTAGACCGATTTCAAAAATTCTTTCACCGTTTGAATGCTACATTATCACTGAACAATATAGGCTATATAAATTACAGAAAAAAATTTTGTAATTTGTAGGTATCCTCTAAGAAAAGATTTTGCGGCAGAGGTGTGATAGGCATTTTCCATTGACTGAAATGTAAAACATCACTAAACTTCCTAGTACTTTAAATCTTCGTTACTATGCGAACGAAGTCGCTGGCAACAGCTAGTATTTAATATGAAATAACTCCTCTAATTAGATATTAAAAATTATTCATAATAAAAATAAAATTGACGGCATCCACTCAGAGCGAGGCACGGTTCTCAAACTATCAGATTAAACATTATCTTTAGTTTGGACCACGTTACTATTTATTATTTCATTTGATTTGATTTGATGAAAATTTGTTACAATCTTTGTAATATATAGTATGAACACTGGACTATATAAAGATTCTAGCTTGCCAGTTCGAAGTAGATTTATATAAATTTAAAAAAAAGAAAAGAAAACAATTGAGCGTCGCCGAAACAAAAGTAAAAGTAATCAATCGTTATCTATGAGTATATCAAAGACTAAAAATAGACATGAACGTAATTATACAAACAGAATTAATTATATCTCACGGCATAATGCAATACAATATTTAACGAGTAACCTTGTAGCTTCATGAAATTCAAATTAGTTTTTACCACCGAATGACATAATTACACATTAGAGACGGTTACGCTTTTAGATTTTTTGTATTTGCATTTATACCAAAAACAAGAAACACTCAACAACATTCAAGTTTACGAGCGGACTTCGCACAAATCTTAAAACGTATTAAATGTGATTCAGTAGCTATTATCCGTATCTCAAAAGTTTGTTCCGCGCACAAATTCGATTGTAAAGTAAATACTGAAAAGTTGGCCGAGACGACAGTAGTCCGTGACGGAGGGTGTGCGGCGGGGCGGGTGGCAACAGCGGGGGGCGCCACACGTCCCCGCGAATAATTAAAGCACACCAGTACGATTAAACTAATAATTTAAACTTTCGTCATAGAACAGCGGAATTATTATTATTGCCGGGGAAAGTTTCTGTCCCGAAACGAGAAAGTAATTCCGAGCGGGGGAGTTTCGCGAACTTTCCCGAGGCAGACGAAAACAGATTTGGTGGCAAACAAAGAGCCCGGAGCCGGCGGGTGGGCGACCCGGCAACCCCTTCGGCCAAGTTTTGATGGAAACCAAATAGGATTAGCGCGCGCGAAAAGAATAACTTGACTGAACGCAATAGGAAGAAGAACTGCGAGCGCCGTGTGCCCTCACTGTTACTTCACAAACTTGTTTACGCTCACTTCATATATTTACGAGAGTTTGATTGATATACCGATATATATGTTACCTAGTTTGTAAGGGTCCATTTGCGATGGGGCCCCTCATGCTATCCATGCGTGCTCTCTTTGGTAGCATCTTGCGTTTGTCCATTTAAAGCGGCAGAGCCGCTCTAACCTCCTCACCGCAGCGCGTCACCTGAAACAATGCAAATTACACTTTTATTATACGACCATGACCGCATTGCGACTACATACTAATGTCATCTCGGTAGAGAAATCCCCAAGATGACGCAGTCTACATGAATCACCATTCTATCATTTGATTTTATTTATAAAAAACATACAACTAAATACAATAAATTAATTACAAACAAAATGAAATCAAAAAGCCAAATAAAGTTTTAGCCAATGATAATGAAAGTATTATAGATTCGTCCGCTACAGTTGGGGATCCAGTTAGGGATATTTATCTAATAATAATGTAAAATTTATTTCTTAATTATTTAATATTACAATAAAAAAGATCAACAGTCGAGCAATGAGTGTTAAAACTCTGCCAACCGAACAAAGAAAGATTTTTATGCGTTTCTTACAAGACAAACTCAATAACAATGAAATTTTATGAGATATATAACATTGGATAAAACAGTCCATAGCAAAAAGACCTGTTCAATGAGCAAATAATTAATTAAATTGCATCTTAGATGTGCTGACGTCACAAATAAATCTCGAAACGTGATATAAAAAACAAAAGACAACAAAGTCCTTGACCCAAATGAATGTGGTACAAAAATTAATTTGCATAAGTTATCATTTTATGCATACATCGCAACAAAGTTCACACAATTCTATTTAGTAGTCGGTAATAGAGCGTGCTGACGCGAAGAATTACTGAGAATGAATCGACAACGTATTTATTTATTGGGTCCACAAACTAGACTTGCAATTAATATCACACTAATTATAATAATCTAATTGTAGGTCCTATACTGCATGCACTAACATTAGAATGAGCAACGTTACATTACATTAAATCAAAAAATATATATATAAAAAATTTGAAAAAAAAAACAATAATGAATTGCAACATATTATTTAATATAAATGGTCAGAACATACTACTACAAAGCAAAACACAATCTCGGCGCCCTACTCCAACGGCTAATTAAACGAAATTGATTGATTAACACAAACACACAAGGAATGTTGTCTACTAGTATAATCTAACCCATGAATAATTTCTGAGAAAAATAAACTCCCCAACTAATTAGGAAACAATTAAGATATAAGTAGCAAACAAACGGACAAATCATCCACTACCGAGTTGAATGAACAAACATTTATTACTACGCGAGAATCATAAACAAAACGTTTAATTTAAAACAGCCATTCTCAAAGTGGTGTTCCGCGGAACCCTAGGGCTAAAATACTGCAAAAAATACCTACCAAAGGGAGATTATAAGGTTACATCTAAATATTACATTGCAATATGATTATTCATAAATACATATAAATCAGTTTTTCATAATTATATTAAGGCTTTTTCCTTCGTCAAAAAAGTTTGAGAACCGCTGATTTAAAAAAAAAACAGCATGTAATACAAATTACCACATACTATTATAATTGGTCATTAATTTAAACTCTTATACCAAAACTTATATTATAACAAACAATAACTGTAGTGTGACCGCCAATCAGAGCTATATAATTGACGAGTTTCATGTAGTATTCTTCTCGTCATACGCCTTTCCGAAGCCATTGTATAGTCCAGCGGTTCTCAAACTTTTTTGGCGAAGGAAAAAGCCTTAATATAATTATAAAAAACTGATTTATATGTATTTATGAATAATCATATTGCAATGTAATATTTAGTTAGAATATTTAGATGTAACCTTATAATCTCCCTTTGGTAGGTATTTTTTGCAGTATTTTAGCCCTAGGGTTCCGCGGAACACACTGAGAATGGCTGGTATAGTCTAACGATGAGCAAGTGCACGCCTTCAGTGCCTATGCTAATAAATTATATTCATTTATAAGGAAAACCGTGAACACAAAATATGTAGGAAAATAAAATAATTATGTATAGAAAATAACGGCGGCGTATCTTCACAGTATTAATTAATATGCACGCCACTTAATTTACCACGTTCCAAGTTTAAAATTTGAAAGCAGCAGGGAGTTACACATTATTGACCCAGCGAGCTAATACTATCCAATCAGCAATTAAAGTTCTTCGTTATAACACGTGTATAAGTTTAATTTATTGATTTTATTTTAACGTATAAATATTCTGTTTGGTTCTATGAGGAAAATAAAACCTATCGTTCACACTGATACGTCAAAATTTTACAACGACAACGAGTCGGCGCAATTATCGTGACTCACTCCGATACGAGAACCGCGTCAATAGATAATTGGATTTATAGTAGCCAAACGAGGCATTGCGACACATTTGAATTCGCCATGTTGTTATATACACACCCTAAAACTGGCCGTAGACGGGTGTGGTTTTTTTTAAAAAAAAAAAAAACAAAAAATGAAAACTAAAAATATATATATATCAGCGGTTCTCAAACTTTTTTGGAGAAGGAAAAAGCCTTAATATAATTATAAAAAACTGACATATGTATTTATGAATAATGTAATATTACGTAATATTTAGTTGGAATATTTAGATGTAACCTTATAATCTCCCTTTGGTAGGTATTTTTGCAGTATTTTAGCCCTAGGGCTCCGCGGAACATCACTTTGAGAATGGCTGATCTATATGTGCAGTATATATATAGTACATATATAAATCAAATTAAACTATATTTAAATGTAAGGCAAATCATCAATTTGTTTCCCATTTACTTCCTTCCCTATTATTTTTATACATCCCTACTAATATTATAAATGTGAATGTGAGTTTGTTTGTTAAGTTTTCACGCAACAACTACTTCACCGATCATCAAAAAACTTTGTACACATATTTTTGGAGGTACTAGAAGTAACATAGGATACCTTTTACTATAGTTTCAGCTGTTTGGAATCATATTGATTCATTTCTATTGAAATGATCTCTGATACTTATTTAATGACTTAAATGCAAGCGAAGCCGCGGGTAAAAGCTAATTAAAAATAAAGCGCAATAATTTCTAAAAGGACTGTCACGGAATACAAAAAGTGTAGACGCGTAATTATTTTAATCGTTTCTTTTATAAAAAAAAGTCCATTCCTTATATTCACCTACATTCGTAATGGAAACGCGCACACACATGTATCGTGAGACATAAAACAAAAGAAAGTAATCAGAGGGCGCGGCAGTGTCGACTGAGGGCGACCCTCGCGGAGGTCGTGTCGGCCGACCTAGCCCCCCGAACATTGTTGGAGAAGTCGCAAACTCCGGGAATGCCCGACTGAAGAAAAATGTTCTGGCACAGCGCCAACCAGCTCGAAACTCACATTGCGAACATTAAACAATTCAAATTGCTCTTATTCTTATTGGCGTTTAAACTTGATAAAGCCGCCCCTTCTATTCTCACCTTTGTTCCGTTTGAACAGCATACAAACGTAAACAGAACAATGTTTTTTTACAATATTATTAAAAGGTCATTGATCTTTCTCATCATTGTAACGGAAAATTTTATACTTTTTTCCTCGACCAAACACGACAGCTCATATAGTGACTTTATTAAGCAATCGAACAAACGGATTCCATATACATCGTGTACCATTTGCAAAATGACATTAGACACTAAAATGAATTATAATTAATGTAAACTACTCACAAAGAGCACTCAATAGTTCCTGGCGGCCTCAAGTGGCATGCACCCGCTCTCGGCATCTTTTCACCTACGAAAGAAATACCAACTGTCAACTATTTATAAACAAACGTTTCAACACCACTTAGAAATACATTAGGACATTGATTTTTTCCAATCAATTTATAAATATACATACATGTTTTAATTAAATATTTCATTAAACTATAGGAGGAGGAGTCACACAATTTTTCCGCCTAATTATTTTTTTAAATATTAATTTCAGTTCAAGTTCTCCAACTGTTACAACATCAAGTAAGACATATTACGACGTTTGGGACACAAAAAATTAACGGTTATTTTGTTGTTAAAATAGCTTCAAAATATAATCTCAATCTCATGAAAAAAACAAACAAATTAACATCACCTCAATGGATTCTAAGATACTCAATACAACAACGAAGATTCAACACAAACAATGCACAATAACAACTTTATATCGCTACCATGTTAATAATAGGACCCGACGATAAAATACCTAGATAGTCTACATTAGTATACCTGTATATTAAAAAAAATCCAGGCTGATCCATTCCAGGTGGATCATTTGAAACAACAATAAGAATCAGATGCCTACTGTTTATTTAATAGATATTTTTTAATTGATAAGCCGGATAAAAAAAACACCTGTTGCGATGACGTCACCGCCAAGTTCAAGAGCACTCAGTCTCTCTTGGTAATAAACAACCTGCCACGTAAGAGCCTAATAAAAATTCGCAATACATTTTTTATATATTTCTCCGTTTATTTTTGCGACCTTACTAACATACTTGTAATTCAACAGTTTACATGTTCATTAACAACTTAACTAAGTAATTTTTTGTTGTAATTAAAAGACATCTTGGGCATACCGTCCTATCCTATAATAAAATTTAATTTAGTATGTATAATAGTAGTTCTTTTTATATTATCTAGTCCTAATGTAATTTTGTTGGTAAAATAAAATAGACATTAGATTGGCGGATGTTAAAAAAAATAATCGATAAAATTGATTTATTCTACTTGAAGCTTAAGCGCTCAAGTCTATTTTGCCCTTTGCTTTTTCGTAGTGTTCGAATTTTGTTAGCAACAAGACTAGCATCCGTGTACCAGTTACTTAACAGTATAATTTTTCTTCCAATATAAGTTGAACACAACTGTTAAGTTAGCAAACTTGGTTTAATTTTTCTTCCATGTAATTGTTATTCAAATAAATAAAATTTTATTGTAAAGAATCTTTTTTACATATTGTATATTTTTATTTTGTATATTCTGTTATTAAAATACAATTTCCGCGGATTTTTTATTACATTTCCTTCCCGTGCTCAATGTAATTTGGTCTACTTCTAGTTCTTTAGCATGATAATTGATAGCGGTAAAATCATAAATGAGACAAACTGAGTTCGACAATCTGAATTTAATTATAAAATATCAAACTTATGACATTTCGATCGATCTTCATTTTTTTTTATTTTACTCACAGTTTAACATTCAAGACATGTATTGTACAATCAACAATAAAAATATTGAGTATTATAAGAACACATCACGTGACCGTGATTTTCTCTTTTGTATCGGGTGTTAACTGAAGCATGTTTTTACATCCCTACTAATATTATAAATGTGAAAACGTGAGTTTGTTAGTTACGTTTTCACGCAACAACTACTTAACCGATCATCATGAAACTTCGTACACATATTTTTGGAGGTACTAGAAGTAACATAGGATACTTTGTATTAAAAAACAAAATTATTTTTTTACTATAGTTTCGAACTGACTATAGTTTCAGCTGTTTGGAATCATATTGATTCATTTCTATTGAAATGATCTCTGATAAAAAAGAGCGGGTAAAAGCTAGTTTAATATAATAATAAAGTTACAAGTTGTTTCTATTTAAAGTCCACACTTATCATCTATATGCTGTTAAAAAAGAACAATTAAGAAAATTAAATTAGACGACGATTTCTGTATTTCTGATGCTATTAGTACAAGCGACAGTGTTTGTTACCAGACCAGAGCTTTTATCCTGATTTTTTTAAAAAATTATTTATTTACTTCTAGTAATTGGACTCCAATAGAGCGCTTTTACTCGTCAATACAAATATAAATCAAATTAATAATTATCAATTTGATTTAGCTGCTATATACTGGCATTGTCCACTTACATACTAATGTCATAATAATATATTATAAATTTACTATGATGTAGAATACTAGCTACTGTATAGGAGAGCATTGTCCATACTGTTATATACCTACCTATGGGTAAAACATAAAATGACATTAAATATGTTCAAGCTTTATTATTTATTTTTATTTATTTTATTTAAAACTTAGTATATCAGTACAGGCGGGCTTAATGCAAGGTAGCATTTTCTACCAGCCAACCTATAAATATTTATTAAGAGAAAAAAAAAATGTGAAGGGAGGGATATATAAATATGGTGGTACTCAAAGGTGGCTGACTGACATAGTGATCTATCAACGCACAGCCCAAACCACTCTACGGATCGGGCTGAAATTTGGCATGCAGGTAGATGTTATGACGTAGGCATCCGCTAAGAAAGGATTTTGATCAATTCTACCCCCAAGGGGATAAAATAGGGGATGAAAATTTAAATAAATCTTCTTAGATTTATTTCATTCATTATTACGCAGACGTAGTTGCGGGCAACAGCTAGTTATCTATAAGATATTCATCTAATGTGTGATATTGATGCTAATACTAAAAGAAATATTCTGGATAATTTGGAGAAGGCATTTATTGGATTAAATCATTGTTCAGATGACTGTGTCCATTCTCAAATGCACCTTACGAAATTGAGATTCGACGCACGCTGCATGTGATCCTGGGCTCATTTATATTCATTTATCTCCATAACAATTTAATACAAGAACACCGTAAACAGTTTAACTTTGAAAAACATTGTTCTCTAAGCAAAATAACAACACGACTCCCTTATTTATCTGAATACAATTTTATATACACAAAAGGCTTCATTAATTAAATTATAAGAGGAAAACCGCCGCAAGGAAAACAATATTCGGGATTAAGAGAGAGGCCTCCCGTAATGGTCTATGACAAATACTCTTTTTTTTTTTAAATGCGTAAATGTGCGCGCGTCTTTTGTTATATTTATTATTACGTCGAGGAAAGAAATATAAAGCAAACCGTTGTTTCTCCTGCATAAGACAACACTCCGGCTTATATTAATAAAAAGCTAGACAAAACATGACTTCTCGAACTTTACTATGGTGATACAAGCATCTCATCAGCTCTGTCCAAAGTCAGGCTATATTGGATATTGAAAAGTAACGAAAACTTATCACCATTCAATTGGTCGAATGCGTTAGTCAAGTACTCACCAGCGCTGCTGTAGTGACGTAATCGATCCTAGATCACCGCTCCATCGGCGCAACCGCATTGAGTTGACGCCGGCGCCGGCGCAACGGCCCTTAAGCCGCCCACACACAATTCATATATTTGTTACACACAACACTGACCACCACCACACTTGGCACTTCACGTCACTCTCAATTTATTAAACTCGCACCTGCAACAAGAGAACATGTCTTTATTAATACAATACAATAAACGTGTTCATTTACATTAATTAGTTAATATCAAAAAGAGACGAGGAAAAATGACAATTTAAACAATATTCAGTCAAAGCAAAGAAACTAGCGGACATTCAAACAGTCTGTATATCTCTTTTCCTTATATTATTATTAAATATTTTTTATTTCACTCATTAATGCTTATATTACAAAAATAAGCTAGGTTAGTTAAAAAAAATGACAAGCGAGTTGTAAAACTGGGTTTCACTGCGATCACGAGAAATTGCAGTTTGCGATAGTTTGCACATTTTGGAACAAATTATGGCAGTGAGCCGCAGTTAATCTTTTTAAATCAGACAAATTAGATCCTAACAACTTTAATAAGATGTAATACTAAAACTAGTATATAAAATCCTAAAAACAGCATAACAACAATAAAACAAAAACACATCCTACTTCCGGCAACATAACATTATACAGTTACACATAACACGCGCTCGCAACAAACAAACGAACTCTTATTGTAATTTGCAACATTGTATAATCCACGTATGCACTCGACACCTTCTAGCAAACATAATCGCGAAGACGAGTCGTCTTTCGTTCACGGCCCATAAACAATGCAGGCAGTTCAATTCAAACACACACACATCGAATTCAGTATTGCGAACGTTATCACCATTGTCTGATACATCTTTACGGTTACTTTAAGACTAGGGACCGTCAGGCCCGACTTTGTTGTACTGCTGAGATATTTCAACGAGTTATTTTTGTTATATCAAATTAAGGAACGGGAATATAAAGTCGTTTATATACTTTTATATGCCTACGAATGTAGGTTTATGACAGACGACAAAACTAAGAAACTATTTAAGAAATAAATTTCCATTTTTACTAATGTATAAATTACATACATATAGATATTGACTCACGAAAAAGGTTTAGATGTATAATATACTAGGAACCAAAGATTAAGCCGTAACAAAAGCTATGATTTCTATTTATACGTACAATAAGTGGTATTTTAGAATTCAATACAATATTTATGAATTTACATACAAAAACTGAATACCATTTACCACCAACCCCACGAGCACATAAACGTAATACGGCAGGCCGACGTCACATCACAGGTGCTCCCACGCCGACGATAACTTCCGCGAATGTATCTAAGAAAACTTGCGCACAATGTTATCAGAAGACAAAGTTGATTTTCCCATAAATGCAGTTCGATACATTCGTATGTAAAACAAAAGAAAATAGATAACATAGTTTGTTATTGAGACACTATGCACATCTCTTTTACTCGTCCTATTTCTACTTCCCTCTTAAGACATTGTTGACAAGTAATTTTGATTATCATGGTAGTAAATACTGAAACTGTGTCAGCAAAGAATAGGGCTCCGAATACATGCAGCAACTGTATTTTTTTTATCATTAGTATAGACTTCAATGTGCAGTAAGCCTAACTTTTAAGACTTAAATGACCGATATTTGGATGAAAATTGCTGATAAATGAAGTCCCGTATAATATATTAATGTTAGACCAAAATTATGTTTAAACATAACGTTCATCAACCAGTCAAAATGGTCGCTGGTTTCAGTTCAACGCGATTTTTTCCGGAACGTATCCCTCGCGTAAAGCGGGGCATTACTGTATTTTTAAGATTCGAATAACCGATATTTGGATGAAAATTGCTGATAAATGAAGTCCCGTATTTTTCCAATAATATATTATTGTTAGACCGAAATTTTATGTCACCAATTGACCAACAAACAACTAAGAAAATTACTATAATTCCCCTATTAATAAATGTCACAATAATTTGTCGTGAATCCGCCGAAAAGCGTTCATAAAGCATGTAAAGTGTCCGAGTAGTACCCACAGAACAGGGACTGTAAAACGGGTCGGCGAAAACTTTTAATTGAAAGGGCCATTGATCGTGCGCCGCAAAACCACCCGACACTGCCCTCTCGCGGCAAAATGCACTGCTAATTATACCTAGATTATAATTAAACAATAATAATAATTTATTATCAATGGATAAATACAGATTATTATCAAACAGTTATTATTAAAAAACTATATATATAGTAATTTACAAAAATCAGTCACATTATATGCGATAAAGTATATGTTCTGCGTAGGTACTATTGTAAGACACTCAATACTTCATCGCAATTAAATGTAAAGCAAATAATAATCATAAACACAATGTTCTGTTTTTATGGAAAAAATAGTCATTGAATAAATAATATTGTAAGCTACTGCGTTTTGTCATAGCGTCGCCGATCTCTCCCTCTCTATCGACATTTACAGAGACACGGACTTTAATTTGATGCGGCAACTTGCTGCCTCATTGTATGAATATTAATAAGACTTACAATAAGAAAATGAAACTGTCAAGTCTTATAATGTTTGCAAATGGACTTTTAAAACATTTTTCATAATCTCAAACAATAAACTTTTGTACAAAAGCTGATAAATTAAGCGTGGACCAGCGGCGGGTACGTGTGCCGCTCACAAAAAGATTCATTAATATTTTAGAGAGAAAAACTTTCTTGTTTGAATGTTATTTTAAAATTTGTTTTTGAAAAAAAAAAGGAAGAAGAGAACTCGAACACAGTTTTGGCATCGGGAAAAGTTCCAACAACTTTCGGCTTCAAACGAAAAGTTTGTTTTAGTTGTTTCAAAATAATTTATTTGAACACAACTAAGTTTAATATCTGGTACACATCCTATTATAATTATGAGATTAATTACGTTCAAGTACATACAATAACTTTTTAACTACACTTAAAGTTATAGGTTCTCTCGATATGTGACAAATGAATATATTTCTGATTAAAACACATTCATGGACTTCACCTTTGAAAGTGGTGGTACAACCCCAGGACAGTCTCACAAGGAAGCCCCATCAATAATTAGAGATGTATCCCGCAGCAATCTGTCGTCAGATCATGCCCCCGCACGTTACACAAACAGGGTAATTTACGAGCGCAGATAATCCTGACTGACAAGCGATAGGGCCCTCGACTGTATTGATTGGGTTCGAATGGGATTTACACAATGGCCTCGGGCTTTCGAGAAGACAAATGAATATGCGATACGAGATTGATACAACGGGCGCCCTCTTTCGACGCGCAAAAAAAATATTACCATTTTTGAACCAAACATTACCAATGATGTTCATATTAATCCAAACAACCTAAACATCACTACAATAATACATTTCAGAAACTAAACTAAATAGTATTTTTCTAACTAAAACATTTTTCACTAGGAAACGTCAGCTGCATACATTTATCTTAAATTTAATTATATGTACTACGATGTAGCATTGAGCGACCAAAGTACGTATGACAAAGTTACATGGAACCAACTTTAACCATGGTCGCTGTTATTATAGTTTAAAGGTGTACTGACGCTGTAAATAAAATATGTGTAAAAAAACCCCCACAAACGATTATGTAAAAAAAACCTCCACACTCACATTAATTGAACTTATTCAAATAAATTAATTTCACGGATACGAGGCAACGCGGGGGAAACTTTCAGACATTCCGCCAACATTCCCGGAACAACTTTCAAGGACGCCGACATCGCTCGATGGCTGACGCGGAAAATGCGAACATTTTTTGTTTTCATTTGTTCTACATAGAGACGAGATATAAAAAAAACAAAGTTATCAAACGCTTGTTCAAAAGTGGACATAAAAGAGACATTTATCAAACATCCTCCGAAACTGACACACTGGTAGAGAAAAAAACTTCTTGAAAATTAAGACACGAGGAGGGGCGAAGGGAAGGAAGCTCAAGGCGTACAAGAAAGAGCACAAACTTATAATGGAATTCACAAACAATAAAAGTTCTCGGCGAGCAAAGCTATACATTAGCAGGTTGAGAAACAGTGGGCAGGCCAGACGCAGACGCCAACTCGGCAACTTCCCGCCAACAAGGACCAACTTCCATTAAATCTTTCGCAACTTTCCCGAGCCTCCCGCTGACTCCTCTTGCTTACAACTATATCATTAAGATTACCTAAACTACTTGTGTACTTCACTTCTCTTTGTCACCTATTTTATATCCTAATATCAAAACTTACGTCTATCAATAATCCAATTTGAATATTATTTAGTGCATAATAAAAAGAACCATAAACATTCGAACTAAAATGAGTTTTAACAAAGCTCACCAAAACACCTTAGAAATTAAAATTATTGTTTTACATTTAATAAATAAAAAAATTAGGTCATCACAAAACAACTAAAAACAAGTAAATGTATTATTAGAATGCAAGTGCTCTGGGGGAATGTAAGTTTAGTCAGCGCGCAACTAACTTGGAAACTAGTTAAAATTATACAAGTGTGTAACATGTTTTTGACGGATTAGTTGGCGTCGAGTTTGCTCGTAAGGCGGCGCGTTCAAACTAACCGGCAAGTTTCGCTGCCAGTCTAACTTGGCTCGCATACATAACTATGTGTACTTGAATATACATGTAAAAGGCATACACTTAATTAACGTTTATTGTTGAACTCCACAAATCTAAAGAGATTTCCGCTACATTTTGCGATTAACAGAAAATTCATTTGAAGTACTACGTTGCTTACTAAAGCAATTATTTCGATTAACCTAATCAGACCTTTCAATACGATTCATATCATAACGAAACTTTATCCCGGTGTTTTTTTAAATTTCTTCAGGAAGGACTGTTTGAATTTGATAGAGCTATAGAAGCCTTTAACGTTTTGGTAGCCAGATCTCACATCTTTTTAATTCATATGATAAAATTTCTTAAATTCTGATCGTTCAGTACCTTTATTAAATCTAATTACGTTCCATTATTATCAGTAGATATAACGAGAGGAGTGTTCTCTGTCAAATTGTCGCTGCGAGTGTGCACAGTACTCAGTCTCATCAATCCAGTAGTATAGCAAGGCTTAATTAAGACATTTGCTCTTGACAATAGTACTTACACTTCGGCTTCACAACAGATCGAGTGTAAATGTCAGTCAACTTACATTTGTTTTATCAAATTCACTAATACCCCCAAGAATGCTTATAATGCCGCAGTTGTATACAAATTCGGCCCAAATTATATTGTGATTTTTATTCCATTGTACTTGTTCGATATACTATTTACCATTCCCCTTTTTGAACAATTTGATTTTTGATCGTGCGACCATTATGATATCGTCGGGGGGAGAGTTTCCAAGAGTTTAGTTAGGGGGCGGCGTGCAGAGAGATAGAGACAGAGAAAGGGACAGAAAGAGCCGACCGAACAACTTCCAAATAACAAACAACAAACATTAACTTAAGCGGGACGGGTAAACAATGTATAAACAACTCCCATACATATCTCGGTAAATACACTTATGTTAGTCTGTCTACTCGTTTCGTTACGAGTCAAATTCACAACTTTGTACTTAAGTTACAACTCTTTATTTCGTTATTTAAACATAATATCTTCATGTATAGTTATGACGATACAATTTTGTGTCAGTGTAACAAACACCCTCTCAGGGCAGAGCAATATAATCATTTAAAAATTACAATTAATTAGCTAATTTCATTTACCGTTTTGAATCATTGAGGTGCTCGTCAACTGAATAAAAACAGATACATTTTTAATTTATTTTTAAATTGTATTAAGCTCTCATCACATTTAACACTAGATTTACCAGACCAGTCAAAATGACTGGTAATCTTCTTTAATTTATAACAGAAGAATTACTTTATGAATTTTATATATATTTGTAACAAATATATACTTTTTTGGTTTTGGTAGAAATAGGTATATTTAAGCTGGTAAATCTAGTGTTAATCACTCTTGACCCAATATTATTGAAAATTTTTATTGCCATGTTGTACGAACCCGGACTTCACCCTATGTAATTCCGCCTCGATTCCACCGCAAGATTATTTGGTCTCAAAAGGAGGAGTCAGTATCAAAAGGAGGAGTCAGTATCGAAAGGAGAGGCTTAAAACCTTTCTTGATTAGATTGGCCCAAGAAGACGACATTAGGAACATGAGTATCGACTTGAATACCATTTGAAATAACGATAAAGTAAATGGATTAATTAAGGTCGTAACTAACTGTACGGCTGCAATGCTTTAGAAACGTTGAATAGTCATCAGTTCACGAATAACCTCACTGTAAAAATATTTGCAAATAGCGCGTCTCCCAAAATTTACTTTCAAACAATTTAATTATCAAAGAATCTACTCGTGTTAATTGTCGTTTTATAAGTGGGGCACAAGGCGGGCATGATAGCGGGTGCCGGAGAGGATCGATCGGCCGAGGAGAGGGTGCGGACGTTCACCTCACGCCGCGAGCCACCGCCGTAAACGATAGCCCAACCGTCGAATTATGAGATCGTGTTACGCCAATCCGTGCGCATGGCCGTTATCGCACATCATTTATAGCTTTTAAGATAATAATATAGTGATATATTTACACTCTATGTAGCATCACACCCACTCTAAATAACGACAACAGTACGTCATTACTCACCAATAAACAGTAAGTTGTAGGAATTAATAAGAACTGAAATTCTTTATACTTTATTAATAAATACACATATATTATAATAGTAAAATAAATATTTTCATTATCCTCTCTATTTAACAACATAAAACGTACACATGTTATTGTTAATTACAATAAATTACAAACCCACGTATACAGAACGCGTTTTTATAGTTTCTTTGTGAATGTGCACAATGGATAGAATCTTTTAGATAAAAAAACAGGTCAGTCGTGCCTACCTATGAGGGTCGGTATGGATTGACAGGTGGCAAGAGGGGTGAACGACGCCCCATAACGCCAACTGTGTGCGATAAACTCGCTTCTACATTTTATGTTATTTTAACTCTCAATATTGACACGAGCGAAGCCCAGCCGGCTCATTCGCGCATAAAATAATAACCAACAAACTGTTGATACCGTAAAACTTTCGATATCAAGAACTCGTTACGAAAATCTCTACAATAATTACTAAGATTAGCACATATAGGCAGAGAGACGTGGCACGTTTTACAAGAAACTATTATATCGGTTCATTCTTTCCAACTACAGACAGAACTCCATATAACGTCACTGGATTGAACGACAAACTCCCTAAAGCGTCAAAATCACTTTTCTGAAATAATTTTTTTCCTTTTCTAATTCAGATTTTTCTTCACTCCACTTAACGACTACTCTCTATATCGCCATAAAATGTAACGAATAATAGCAACCATTTCATTCGCCTCAAAATAACAAATGAAAATTCGAATCAATTTTCACTTCTAGTTAAAATAATAAGCAGTATGAATAAATCGCCTTATTTGATCGCGAGATGCATCATCGGGGAACACACCACGCGCTCCCCGTATTGTTCTCTACTTTTGCGCAGTTCGGCAGTTTTTGCGGACGGCCTGTGTGCTTGCTGTGGATTGTTATCGCGCAAAACGGGCGCCTCGATTTTATTTGTGCCGCGGTGATCGACGTCACTGAGCTATATACTTTACTAGAGAAGACATATCAAATGAAACCTGTATGAAAAGCCAATGACTAATTTTGCTTAGAGCAGCCATTCTCAAATTGTGTTCCGCGGAACCCTAGGGCTAAAATACTGCAAAAAATACCTACCAAAGTTTACATCTAAATATTCGAACTACATATTACGTAATATTAAATTGCAATATGATTATTCATAAATACATATAAATCAGTTTTTTATAATTATATTAAGGCTTTTTCCCTCGCCAAAAAAGTTTGAGAACCGCTGGCTTAGACTAGTGAATAAATCAGATAAGACATTACGACCAGATATTTTACAAAAAAAAGTAACCTAGTAGATGTATAAAAGTATTTAAACAAAATCTTGTCTAGTATGTGTCACTCTATGGTAGAGTTGAAACAAAAAGGGCAGTTCCACCAACCAGACTGCAAAACGTCAGTAACAAAGAAGAGCTTTGCTCACGAGGCATGAATGCAGACAGCCGCGTTGCGTCGGTACCATGGAGTTTTATTTTTCACTCGAGTATAACCAAACTTTCCGTGTACAAAGGTCCCCGCTAATTAGACATCGCGGTGAGTGCTCGCTTTTGTCGTTTTGTTCACGCAATTTCTAAATTAACATTCAAATAAAATCAACTCATTTTAATCTCAAATTAACATATAACTGTCACTAAATAATATAAAATATATATACTCAGTCGGCTCCACTATACCGACTTTAGTAAAAGAGTATCGGCATTAATCAAAATTACGTTGAAATCTTCTTTCAGGTTAGATTTAGAGAAACAAAATTATGCCATAAGTCACCCACATTTGCATCAATGAGTATAGTTATTAAAGTAAATTATATAATTATAGAGATAGTATATTAATAAATAAATAAGCAAGAATGAGAAGTATATTAAAAAAAATCTAAGAGATACACACCACAAAACAATTTTTATTATTATGTGCAGAAAGATAAAATCACGCAACTGTATCCAGCGTAAACTGGATAACTTTATTACAGGAGTGTCGGTTGGTACAAGCAAATATTTATTAGCGCATTGTGGCCGAATGAATGAATAATAATGCGTCAACGGTTCACGTATTAATTTTCTTAAGGCCAACGTATTTCATAATGTTACGATATTATTTCCAAATTAATTACGCGCTTTAGGAAGTATTTTCTTTTAAATCGGACTTGTCAAGCCATAGCCACGTAGTTCATTTTAGATGTTAAATATTAATAATTAATAACACATTATAAGTATAATGATACCAACGGATCCTCAATTAATTAACATGGTAAGTAAGATCTACAAAATCGCAACTTTACAGACGAGCGATATAAAGTTTTTATGACGCATAATTCATTTGTAACTTTTCTGGCACCTCTTGCTAAAAACTCTTTATACTAAAGGATCGATAGGCCGTGCTTTCGCAGTCCCTGTGCGTACTGAACATCTGGATCAAGCCAGCTTTTGCCCTTTTGCTCTACGCGAGGTTTCTGTCCTCGCTGAGCTGGCCTTAGGACACCTGCGTTATTCTTTGACAGATGTACCGTCCCAGTCAAACTCCAAGTATTCGAGAAATCATTATGAGTGTTCATTTTTTTTTCCATGAGAAGCTATTTAAACAAAAATTGCCAAAATATTAACTCCGACTATACTAATAGGACCTAGAGATGTATACGAACAAAACAAGTACTAGATACTGGACTAGATGCATGATGGCATCCAGTAACAATCACCTAGCAGATGTGACCTCTGCACCCACATTTGCTGGTACATTGCTGCGAGGGTCACGCGAGTGCACGCCGCAGTCAACGCACTCGACAATTACCAACCCCAAGGACAAAAGCCCGCATACCTTTCACTAAATAAACAAACAAGTGAATGCTACACCATTCATTCACTATGATAACTTAATCACTACAAAAACCGGAAGCCTAAGCATAAGTGTGATAAAAACAGTTATATGTAGGTAGGTATATATAAATTTTTCCATCAAATTGTACGCGTTTGAGACGAAACCCACCAATGGAAAGTGGATCGACAAATACAATTCAAAATAAACTAAAATGTTCGCGATAAAAAGTCTACTTTCATTAAAATATTCAATCACCGATAAAAAAATCAACCAACTTTTACTCGAATTCACGCCCTAATTATAAAAGAAATAAAAAAAATGACTACAATCCATCTCTATCGTGACCAATTAAGACCCATTGAAAGTTAAACAGACTATGAAGTACAAAATTGATTATAAAGACAATCCCACTAAGATAAGTTGCCAAGTGACCCTGATGCACTTGGTTGGTGTCAGACGTGAAAGCGATCGGCTTTCACTGCCACTTTCCCAGCCGGCTAGAATTACTCGCCGTGTTACGACAACTGAACATACGCGCTACAACCACACATTTCGTTATACAATATTAGAATTATCCAAATAATAATAATTAGCGGATTACGACCACAACCCTATGTATCTACAATTCTAGACTATTCGAGTTGTGCTAAAACCGGTAGCTATATAAACAGTACACACACTTGCATGTCTCATAAAATAGTGAAGGTAATGAGCCGCCGTCGACTATAGCCAGTTACATAGTTGTATAGTAATAGATACGCTCGTCGGAGTCTAGGTTCGCAGTGTCCGCGCGACACACAATGCTACTCGCGGAGGTAAACGGCCGCGGTGCGAGTGCCGCTCCTCTCTTACCTCTCTGAATAATTTTACATGTCCGTTTTCAAAGAATTGGTCTCCTTTGTGCTGTAGAGACGCGCTCAATCGTAAGAAAAGCCATTTGAACTGTCCGTCCCTGACAATTTATTATACGCGTGACCCCTTAATAGTTGAGACGACGACCGCATACGGCGATCATTGTTGGTAATCGTACAAACTGCTTATTATTGATGCGCCGGCTATGTAAATTACACGGATTAAAGCAGTTGATGGCATCACGGGCACCAATAGTACATCGCATGTCGGGGCATTAATCCCGCGGCGTGTTGTTGCGATAGTTTTCACGTGTAAAACAATAACTATCGCGCAATCTTCATGTATTCAACAAATAGATAGCGAGTGAAGGGAGCCGGGCGGAACACATTCGTGTCTCTTTCGCGCACGGTCATTCACTTGGACAAACTCCACGAGTCGATATTTGTAACTATTTGAAGCTATCCGTTTTACGTATACGAGTAGGTACCATGCGACACGCGGTTCATTAAACTCAGCGCAGTTTACCCCACAGAGCAACTTGTTCAACTTTATGTGAACCCATTACGCGGGATACTATTGAGATGAATGCATTAACTTTTACGATAGCAAAGGATGTGTAATAAATATTAATGTTTGATCTTTGAGAAGGATGATTACGATCACGACTAGCCCTTTCATAACACACCGTCTTCTCTAAGCGGTTAACTCGCTACAATATCATATAAGTACATATATGTAGCTACTTATATACCACATATACATACATCAACAGCCACACACACACTGTGCGTAAACATAAATCACATCAACAAAACCGAAACAAAGTTAAATTCAACAAAACTTTTTAATTGGCCAACTTTTCCACAAAACAATTCCACCTATTTGGCGAGTTCAAATAACTTTGTTAGAGAAGTGGCTGCAAAATAAATGCACTGTGTATACATACACACATATATAATATTTGTGTGTGGTGTCGAGAGAAAGTCCTTTGAGGGCAAGATTTAATTCTGTTTAAATTTTTCAACAAAGCGACAACCCTCTGACATTTTAATTAATTTTGAATCGTAATTTATTCACCTTACTATATATGAAACACACATATCTAACTAAATATTTACAGTATCACCGATAGCAAATATAGATAATATTTATATCACAACTAATCAGTCACTTGCCCTAAAAATAAATTATCAACCAAATAACCACGCGCAACTCTCTTATTATCTGGGCTATTTCCAAGTTATTGTCGAAACACGACTAGGTCACTTCACGAATGCACATGTGCCACGTATAGTATAAAAAAGGTAAGGTAGGAATGGACGGTGATAGTTGCTCATTAGCCCAGTAGCAGTGGAAACACTAGTAAAAAAAAAGTAATACATATATATCAAACATCGCGTGCCTCAAAGCGTAATGTACCCCTTGTTTCACTAGACATTACTGACAAATACACATACATAATAAAACTATATTTATCCTCAACTGATTACACTAAACATGTATTAAGTTAATAGAATTGAATACTGTGACTTTCTATAATATATATGAAATGATATGATAATTGTTTATTAATTAGCATAGGCACTAACTAAAGGCGTGCGCTTGCTCATCGTTAGACTCCACAAAAAACAAAACAATCATAATATTATATATGAAAAAATATTATGTTAGGTTAGGTGCTCTTGTAGGAGGCATAGCGGGGGTGACTTCTACATGCAAACATTTACTCTGATAATAGTAGTTATCCTGTAACCACTGCGCTCTAGCTTAACATCAGATAGGTTATTACTCCACGTTAAAAAGTAACTAACCAGTTCTGTCCCCGAGAGCATAAACCAACCGCACACCAGTCATCGGACTAAACAGTAGCCGGTGGGGGCACAGCAATAAAACAACATTACTTAACATCAGGTATGGCAATAACCGGCCAACGGTCACTGCTAATAGGGACGCGTCGTTTGTTATTTTAGGGAGCCACGGTTAATCCAAAACGCTTCTTATTACAACAATACAAGTAGCAAAATTATGTTTAGGCAGACAGTCATTAAAAAAATATATTAATTACTGTCTTTAAAGTATGTGACGATTTTATTTTAAAAGAAAATACACCTTATTATATTTTTGTAAATCTAATTTTCCGCTACGTATTCGATATTCAATATAAAAGGATGTAGGTAGATGTAATTAATTGAACATTGAATCTGTTTTTTATAATATCTAACATAAATATATTAAAATTCTTCTACAACGATACCTACCACTACTAGTGTTTATATGCGAAATCAATTATGTTTACTAATCAAGATAAGATTTATCACTTAGTAATCGATGAAATTAATTGAATAATCCGCGTGTCACATCCCTAGCTTAAGCCAACGAACGAACTAAAGTCGGACACCGCGCGTAAATCACACGACGCGGGGACCGGTCGCAGTAAACTTTGTTCCGCAGATAGTTTTTAATTGATTCGCCGCTCGGATATTACTCTACTCTCAAGTCTCAAAACATGGAGAAACTTTGCCCATTCGGTGCGCGGAAGCCTCACTTCCCTACTTTTCAATTCTATTCCATTTAAACTTATCTCGCTGAGTAATCACAATCAATGCTATATTGTTAACCACATCCAATTAATTGCTTACTATCTGACAATGCCAACAAGCATTCACAAGAAAAACAATCATAAACCGTATTCATTTGTTTACATAAAACAAGGTTAAAAATCACAATCACAGAACAACAACGTTAAAATAATTATTTCACGACCGTGATCTTTCTTCAGAGTAAGCAATAAAACGCTGGTAAACAGTTTTCTGTATTAACTAAGCAAAAAAATTTAATTAAAAAACAAACTATTTAATATTTTTACTGGAAAGTTGACAAAGTAGATTTAGATCCATCATTAATTTTCTACTAAAGGGAGAAGATTATAAACTCCATAATATCATAGAAATATAAACCGTACGCATCTGTCAAAACAGACAGACAAGACCTGAAAACGAAACCTGAAACACAAATCGATATATTATTCACTAATTCATGAATAATCATAATTTATACGTTAGACATAAAATCCATGCCTCGACCCGCCTCCGGTCACGTAACAACGGAAACAATGACGAAAGAAGCCGACAAATAATATGCTATCTTGTAATAACATTTCCGATTCAAAAAGTTTAATATCAAATATAAAAATCATAGTTGAAAAATCCATCCAAATATGAACTCTTAGGAGAAACCGCTCGTAATGCTGCCATTTTTATATACCGATATATTTTATAGTCTTATATAAAACGCTATCTATGTTTGTGTGGCTCTTAATATTTTCTCAGTTAGGTAAAAGACAATGTTTGACGTAACTCTACACCATTGTTTATCGGAGCGTAAGAGCGCCAGTGTTCAGTTCACTGTTGTGATACTAACAAAACAATGATCACCGTGTACTCTAGCATTAAGGAACTAAGGCTCAAAATACAAATCTAACATTCTATTATAACGGCAGTGCAGATAAATCGTCTACACGTCCGCAATACATGGCTATAGGGAGATAGATAGAAGGCAATTTATACGAGTGGATGCAACCTTTCTATCACCAAACATAAAATACATACTTTAAAACAGCCATTCCCAAAGTGTGTTCTGCGGAACCCTAGGGCTAAAATACTGCAAAAAATGCCTACCAAAGAGAGATTATAAGGTTACATCTAAATATTCCAACTAAATATTACGTAATATTACATTGCAATATGATTATTCATAAATACATATAAATCAGTTTTTTATAATTATATTAAGGCCTTTTCCTTCACCAAAAAAGTTTGAGAACCGCTGCTTTAAAACACTCCAACGTTAACGGGTGAAATCGAAAAGCCCATAACGAGAGACACGGAGGCGCCCCGCTGTTATCTTATGACTTGTAAAATTATAATGAGGCCTAAATTTTAAAACTAAATTAAAAACATTTTAGCGCGTGTATAGTAATATTCTGATCGCAATCGCAGTTTTGCAGAACGAGCACTCAGGAATATAACACGGCATTCCTCAACGACAACATTCACGTAACATCTGAACTGCAAAATATCGCTGTATACGGCAGTTTTATAGTTATTAAGAGTCTGCAGGCGTCGCCGGAGATCACGTACGAAGACCGGTCGCATCGTGAGAGCGCGCCCTACCTCCCCGGCACCCCTCCGCCCCACCAAATTACCACCATTTGTCGACACGATGCTAAAAATGTGCACTCGATTACCGAAACACTCGGCTATTAGATAATGTACAACGATCGTTCGCTGTACTTGTGTATATCCCTATCACATGTGTATTATCAGTCGTTTCAACGTGTATAATTTAAAACGTGTGCGGTTCATTCGATACGTGTTCATTCAATCGTTGCAAAATGTATGTGGATGTCGTCTTAGGATGGGTCTCGCCGCAGGTCACACGGCTCAAAGTGTGCGCGGGTGTGAGACGCAGGGGCACTGGCAACTGCGCCATAACTCGGCGCGCACATACATACAGACAATCGCAATTATTATTAACAGATATACGTTTAATGATAGTATGGGTCGCCCTGAGCTTCGTGGATGTACGGGTGTAATTTGAACTGTGCTTCCACGCTCGAATAGTCAATTGCGAGCGAATTTGTGGCTTATTACGTTTGGCAATTCAAGTTGAACTTGCTTCAAATGCGGTCGGATCGAGTAACATGGAAAGGGGTGTATGAGAAGACGGTTAAGCTCAGAGTCATGATTTGTAGTGCGGTTAGCTTTCATCTAGCGAAATGTCTCCACATAACTCATTCGGTGTGATATAAATCGCCTCCGTCTGCACTGCAGCTTATCTACACTGAATAATTGTTTAGGTATTTGATAATCGTTGGAAATCTTGAACTCGTGTCGAGGGGCAACACCCACACCGGTTTCTTAAAGATTTATGTGTGTGATTACGGCGATGCTTCTGAATTTCTAGTCTGTGTTGATTCGCCGTGTTAGTCACGATGTTGCGGGATTATTAAACTCAAATGACAAATGTACACAGCACTCGGAGAAGAGCGCTCGATGGCGAACGGAGAGTCGGGGAGCGGGAGGGCCCTGTTACTGGCCGGTTTCTTGGCGTTCCCATTCGACTTCAACAATGTTTTAGCGGTCGCATTTCCCTCGTACAATTATCATTCATTTATGTTTAACACAAATTATATTTAATGCTTTTTTAAACTGACGATAATCAGCGATGAAACAACACGAGTGTTTTAGCAAAAAAACAAGCGTTAATATTCCGTACCCGGCTGGTGCGCTAAATGTTTAAAGAGCAAACAGAATTTATGTGCCTCCCACACGGAGTACGGCCAATGTCAAGGCGAGTTCACTTTTTGCGTTCAAATAAAGGCGTAACTTGCAAACAGAGTATCAATACATTTATCACTCTCCCGTATACAACTTCAAGATTTAGTTCAGCCATTCTCAAAGTGTGTTCCGCGGAACCCTAGGGCTAAAATACTGCTAAAATACCTACCAAAGGGAGATTATAAGGTTACATCTAAATATTCCAACTAAATATTACGCAATATTACATTGCAATATGATTATTCATAAATACATATAAATCAGTTTTTTATAATTATATTAAAGCTTTTTCCTTCGCCAAAAAAGTTTAAGAACCGCTGATTTAGTTTATTAAATATATAAGAAAATAACAACGCTTAAGTTATAAATAAACAGCAAACTGATATTTTATTCCACAACGAATGCTTCACAATGCTTTATGAGTCAGCTCAGACAGCTCAATTAGGTTGGCCGCTTAACCAAGTGTACGTATGTTTATGATGCGCACTCATCGAGGCCACCTCCTATCTCTATCTACTAAAATTACCAGCCATATATAAGTTATATTATACGAGTATCAAACAATCACAAAAAAAAAACTTTTTCCGAGTCAATTGAGTATCTTCTTCTACTTAAATAATAGTAAAAACTCAGTAAGTACCTACTAGTAACAAACCATTTCAATTCTATATGAATATCGGCATGTCCTATTAAAATTAACGCTGTTGATAATTTAATAATTTTTTTTTATTGAATTAGCTTCAAATTATAATTCCTCATCTCATGAACAAAGAAAAAAATCAAACAGTTTCTCAATGGCTTCTGAGATACTCAATTCAACAACGAAGAATCTACACACCACACACACAAACTATGGCAGAATAAAAACTTTAAATAGCTCTCCTGTAAAAATACGATACCTATCACAACAAGAAAACAAACATGTATCGCTCTATGACTAGGAATAAAGAGGCACCCCCACCCGATACGATTCAAATACAAAAAGAAAAAGTTCAATAAAAACAAATTCTTTTGAAAAGTACATTTAAAAATTCCCCTACAAAGTAAAACGGGAAAGTTTTTAATAAGTTGTACCTACCCTCCGCGTGTACAAATTAAACTGACTCCTCCACTTATAACGACGTCTGATAATCGACATTAAAACTTTCGTCTAATGTCTGAAAGATATTTTAAATTATCATTAGTCATTATTTAAAAAAATTAAACGATTACAGTATCTGCACAAAAGAGACTGCGTCTGAAAAACTAGATAGAGAGAAACGAAACCTACAGGTTGTTTAACATTAGAAAGACAGGTGCGGTCATTTGATCAAAACTAACTTAATTTTTATATTATGACAAAAAAAAGTGCAGTCATAAGACCCCTATCCATTTATCTAGTGTTAATATACTTAATAATCACATAAAACAACAATAAATAATAACAAACTCACCTAATAGTTCCCTAAACGTCGTTTCGTTGTTACAACTGTTAACCTGAAAAATAGAAAAAAATATTATAACCTTGGAAATCTATAGGGAATCATCGATGTTATATAATAAAAAAATAACATTCGCACAAACGTCCGTCATCGGCACAACAAAGATGTCAAAACAATCATAAACACAAACTTTGGACTTTCGTTAATTGCGATAAATATCCGCAAATTACGCAAACATACGAAAATCCACAACCGACCCACAGTCATTCGACCGGTTATAAATTAAAGTAAATTAGCGAACACATTTTAATAAATTTAAAAGACTTTTATGTGCTTTATAATCGGATCTATTTTGTTTTAAACAAAAATAAGCAAATACCATTAAGCGTTATAAACAATGCTAATAATGTAGCATAAATCATAAGAAACCGAGACCTGGAGTTTGGACGCATCTGCAAAAGTAAAACAGTCGATTAAAAGTTCATAACTCCCTCTAGGCCGGAGCTATGAAACTACCCCCTCCTCTTTCCCTCACTTCCTGCCAGAGTGAGACTTTTATAAATAAAAAAATATATTTTTGAATAATATGCATGGACAAATTGTATATTTGATTTTGATGATTTGTGATTTCTACTGTGGTATATATATTTAGAGAGACTGATGCGAAATAATAGTGCGGATTTTTACGAAAAAAAAAATAATTATCACAATGCATGCATGCAGAAGAAAACAAGAAGGATGACAGAAGAAATGTCAAAAATATCTTCATAATTTATATTGACAATCGCCACATATATATATATATCAATGGCATATCACAAATAAATAAAAAAATGAACAAGATTTAACTTGTAAATATAATCCAATTTTTAAAGATCGAATTAATTCTTGTTAACACTAGGTTTACGGACGTTTTCTATATACCTACTTCTACTAAAAAGTGTCAATTTGACGCATATCGTAGAGATAGGTATACCACATAGACAGGTTCAGTAATTCAACACTTTTAAATAAAATAGACTTCAATTTATATTTCCCTCGATCAATGAATAAAAGTCATACAAAGAGATAAAATAAAAATTTAAACAGTTTTTGGTAATTCTCTGATAAAAGTCAAAATGCGTCAAATTGACGCGTCCCGTAAACCTAGTGTTAATAAAGCTTACGGTATTATTTAAAAACAGAACAAGTAAGCATTTGTGTACGGTCTAGGTCTTATAATGTTTATGCTGTCCTTGTTCTGATTTACACCCAAAGATTGGTGTCATGCTATTATATTTATTATTATGCCTCACTAGAATAGATCGATTTATAAAGATACGATATAGGTAGCATTTGTCTAACGTCAAACTGATGTTAATTTAGCTTGTTACACGTGTCTTATATATATAGTAAATTTACGGGTAATAATTGGCAAATTTCTTATTGTAGTCGACTGTACTTCGATTCATCTGGCAATGCATAAAAAAACAACAACATAAAGATGAATCATTTAATTATTTTTAAAGACAGCAAAATTGGCATTAAAAACGCTTATGTCGGTAAAACAAGATCTTACTGTTGATGTAATTTTAAAATGCAAACTTGCATCATCAATAATTACTTATACAGGCTGAACATTTTAAAATTAATATTAAGTTTTAAACTCGAACCAATTCAGACTATGAATTGAAAAGTGGGAGATCAATAATAATTGTTTTTTTTTAAACAATTTTTTAAAGTAAATAACAGTCTATAGTTAGTTATACAGAAGCCAACAATATTATGTACGTGCTTTAATAGAAAAGAAACCCCATAAACTTTGCCTTTGAAAGTTCTATGTACTTTTTAAATATGAATTTTATTTTCTACTACTATTTTTGATCAAAGAAAATTAAATAGAAATCTACTTATGTATTAACCTAATAATAAAGGGACCGCTCTATAATATGAAATAACAAAATAAGTATCGCGAGCAAATCTCACAAAACTTCGTAATCAAAACTCATAAAATAGACACCGAAAAACATTTAAAAACAAGATTTATATTAAACTTTTGTAAGAAAATAATTCTATCCAAGTGTCGCGAACCGTTAGGGGATGGCAGGGCGCGCGGGGGAGGGTTGGTACAAATGGACAATGCGCATAAAAAATCAATAAAAGCCGGGCGAGAGGCCTTCGCAGAGGTCGGCTCCTGGCGTCGGAATTCACAAGACTCGGGCAAACTTCTATAGTCAGCTGCTCGCAGTTTCTATAACTTTATAACTATAGCCAGAGAGATGTTTTGTTAAATAACGTTTCGAATGTATTAATAACAACCACCGATAAAGTTAAAACAATAACCGTTACAATGACATCACGCGAGGAAAATTACACGAATAATTTCAAAATATATTTAGAATTAGTCATTAAGCTGAACAAATCGGCCGCTGGATTTACCCCGAAGGGAAGTCGAAACATACAAATAGGGTAAAATCACGAGAATATTATTTTAAATAACTTTGAACATACAAACAGTTTCAAAAATAATGATATATAAAGTATTTCATTTTATATAAATATTAAAAGGAAAGCCGAAGGTAATAAATAGGAGAAACATGCAAGTCTATTCATGTAAATTGTGAAGTCAAGCAAAAGTGACCCTGCAGCAAACGACACAATGCATTGGTGGCCGATTACACCCCCAGCAAATGCCAAAAGGTTCTTGGCGAGTGTTATAATTACCTCTTAACGTGACATTAATTAATCTGCAAACTGGTCGGCAGCGAGCGTCACAACCACACTTATCCCATTCATCATGCGATAATTGGATTTTGTATTGTACAAACACGATAATTCCCTAATACCGACATAAGCAATTAATTTAACGTACGCGACAATTAGTATTTATCCCAAATGAATACAATTTAATATTTAACAAATTCTCTAAAACTAAAACATATAAAGCCGAGTCTCCTGCTCCTGTTTCTTCGAAACATTACACAAAAATATTGAAACATTGGGGCGTGGCCGTACACAATGTTTTTGTTTTCCGTCGACCACGGAAAACAAAAAAACATTGTGTATGAATACAAAAATGTATACGGCCACGCCCCAATGTTTAAATGTTTTTGTCTAATGTTTCGAAGAAACAGGAGCAGGAGACGCGGCTTAATGTAATTCGTGGCAACATGTTTAAAATATACAAATAGAATTATTGGGGCAATTCGACCCAATCTTCAACACACCTCGGATATGCAAAAACCTTAATACATGATATTGTTCTATCAAATGTCCATTTTAGACTAATGCTTTTACCATAGACACTGGAATTAGTTTATATTAGTACCAATATAATATATAAATAGATATCTATCTTATAAGACGTTCTAATTAACTTTAACATGTATATGCATTACAATACAGCTAATGAATAACCGTCAACTGCCAACAAAAGAACAGTAACACAAAACCCACATCCAATTTAGGTAATCAATATCCGTTGATATTCGATGCGTTGATAAAATTTGAATGACAATAGGCCCAACCGCCTAACTGCGATATATATCCCGTAGCAATCAATGACGCAATGTATAGTAAATCTACAGGGATTAGGAGATAGACCGTCTGACAAAAAAAAATCGAGATCAATATCTCCTGTTGCTCAAAAACTACTTAATAATTACTATTTTTAATCGCTCAATTCAAAATCGATCCTGTGTTAACATTTCAAAGACCACATCAACTTTATTAGTGAAATCAAAAATCAAGACAATACCAACTTGAATGTGTTTAAAATGGACGATACCATCTTCGTCACCGCAAATTATTGCCATACTTAAACCGAGTATTGAATACAACACAATAAAACCTAAAAGAAATGAAATGCTCATCGTTAGACTCTACCATGACTTCGGAAAGGCGTATGACGAGAAGAAGACAACAGTAGGTTACTTAATGACAATAAGTAAAAAATAAACTAATTATTTTCTCTCAACGATTAACGCTAATATTTAAACATGGAGAATGTTAGCGTAATTATCTGATATGCAATCTAATCTTCGCAATCCGTATCGAGTATGGCCTATGGGTAATTTTGTTCATACCGAAAGCGCTGCAAAGGGAAACCGGTTAGCAATTCGTGAAAGTAAAGGTGCTTTACACACGCGGTAAATGATGCTTAATCCTCTTACAATGCAGATTAACCAAGTTAACCGGATATAATCTTAATAGCTTGAAGGTTTTTCTCTATACCTATTATATATTCAGATACGTATAACTTAATGCTTCGGCGTTATATCTCTGGTAAAAAACCATTTGTTTTTGAAAAAAGTATGCAACTATAAGAGATATAGATTGAACTAAAGTTGATTGTCACTTTGAAAGTGAAAAAACGAGGTAGGTAGTAAAATACAGAAATTCCTTTGTAAACTATTGCCAATTCCACAATCACGTGACCACAGAAAAAAAAATAAACAAAAAAAATCTGGCGTATTCATCTCTAGCGTGTTTATAAACTTAACAGAACAAAGTAACTGGCCGCTTCGAGGCGGAGTCGTTCGGGCACCAGTACAACCGACTCTTCATTTGGTTATCTCGAATCTAAGTAGTTTCGCCAAGGAGGAAACTTTAGTACATTCCAGCTGCGAGGCTCCGCTTCGTTTAGATAAAGATTTAGCCCGGAACAACGCTCGCTATTGAATGATTACCTCGGATTGTTTCACTTCCTTTTAATGCTGAAATAACCACTTTATTTATTGCACAATATACTTTTTAAATTTAGACTTCGACTGTTAAATTAATTAAATCATATTCAAGAATAACTTAAGTAATCCATGACTATAAATACGTAATTTTAATAGCGCACCGTGGCCGATATGTCAAACTAACTGCGCGTAGTAACAGTATACACAGTTAGCCGTTTGTTTCAACAAAAGATTAGTCCCGGAGCTATAGACGTGCCAGGTCAGCCGGTTTACTTTCTATTTTCCAACTTGCCCTTCACGTTACCTACTATCTCTATACAACAGCGGTTCTCAAAGTTTTTTTGGCGAAGGAAAAGGCCTTAATATAATTATAAAAAACTGATTTATATGTATTTATGAATAATCATATTGCAATGTAATATTTAGATGTGACCTTATAATCTCCCTTTGGTAGGTATTTTTTGCAGTATTTTAGCCCTAGGGTTCCGCGGAACACACTTTGAGAATGGCTGCTATACAGCATTAGTGAAATGTTTACCGTGTATATCATTAATTTATTCACGTATCGTTGTTATCCGACCACGTTTATTTACTAGGCTTTCTTTTTCGTCCGATCTTTCATATATATTACCCAACTAGCTTTTACCCGCGACTTCGCTCGCAATTAAGTCATTAAGTAAGTATCAGAGATCATTTCAATATGATTCCAAACAGCTGAAACTATAGTCAGTTGGAAACTATAGTAAAAAATAATTTATTTTTTTTAAATAAAAAGTATCCTATGTAGTACCTCCAAAAATATGTGTACAAAGTTTCATGATGATCGGTTGCGTGAAAACGTAACAAACAAACTCACATTTATAATATTATATATAGTAGGGAAGGGAAGGTTAGCATTAAGTTTGCCTTTACACATTAATTCATATTAGAGCAATAATTTTTATTTCACATAACGATGTACGAAAGATTCTAGTTAATCCTTGAAAGGTTTACCAAATACTTATTCAGCCACTAAATATTATAACGCTGTTTTCCGCAATAGAAGAGCTCACTGCATCCACCAAGTGAGGTTGAAGCTCCTGACACTCCACCACGCCCCTAAAAGTGTTCGGAGCAAACATTTGCTTTGGGGTCTGTGTTGGCTTGTCCTTCCACTGACTGGCACTCATAGTACAGAGTATCCAAGCGTGAATGCATTGCTTTTAAAATTATTATTATTAAAATAGCATTTAGGACAGAATTATATAGAAATAAAATCCTTAAATAAAGTTCATTTTGATTGCTATAAAAGGAATTAAACTTGTATTTACAATCTATTAAAGAAATAAAACAATTGAATTATAAATACAGTGTTCTAAATTGTGCCAATTTAAAAATAAAAAACAAGCTATAACGGTCTATGATTCCGGCCCTCGTACTAATATAGAGCTAACTCTAACCTAACCTTCTCGTTATTTGTACAGTTTTGGGGTCCTCAACTAAAGCCAAGCCGAAAAATCTGAATTAGAAAAGGAAAAAGTTTATTTCAGAAGTGATTTCGACGCTTTAGGGAGTTTGTCGCTGAATCGAGTGACGTTACATGGAGTTTAGACTGCAATATTATAACTATGCTCGGAGTTTAATTCATTCCTTTGATTAAATTAGGCTATGTCTTATAGTTTCACAGACTGAATGTTCGTATCGTCGACGACTAGCGTATTCATAAATGATACATTGACACGTTTAATCATATAATTACTCGGACGAGCGTGTGCGTGTGTAAGAAACAAAATTAATGATTACGCCCCGCGGATTCTGCCGCGTCACCGCTCACTATAAATACCACAGTTGGCACTGAATGAAACGGCGCTATCCACTTTGAACTATGGCCAAATTTATTCTTTTCAGTACGAACTATTTATTTCCTCTGGACATCGTTTTTAATGGATTTTTCAAGAATTATATATTATCAGAGAACGCCACACATAAACATTTATTTATTTTAACATACACAACAAACAGTTAAGAAACTCACACATAACAATAACATAGAAGAAAAATTAAGCTAAGTTTGCTAACTTAATAGTTGTGCTCAACATATATCAGAAGAAGATATATATATTATCCATCTCCCTCACACACACACACACACACACACATCCCTACTAATAACTATAAAGGCTTGAGCATAGATAACAAAGAAACTTTTAAAATACGTTATCTCTTTTAAGTAGACTTTAGTATCGTTAGTTTGTACTTTCTTCTAAGGTTGGTTGCCTGGAAGAGATGCCAATGACTTAGCTGTCATTCACTAAGAAAAGCCAATTTTTGTTTAGTAATAATAAGATTTAATTGGCTAACAAATAAGACATCTCTATACGAAATCATCGAGACCAGCTTCAATTGTGTTTACGAGTAAAAAACATAACAGACAAAAGCGGTTACATATTAAAATAAGAGATATATAAAGATTCGTCGAATTGCCTAATGTCTACAAATATCATAAACACTGAGCGACAAATGTAAATATAAATAAAAAAAACTATTAAAACATCAAATCAATAACTACCCTAGATTTGACCAATGAATAGAATTAAATAAATACGCAAAAAAAAAGTAGGTAAATAAAGGGCGATCTCGGCCGCACCACTCGTCGCATAGCAACGTAAAAATATTGGCCCGTACGCGATAACCGAACCCAGGCCGCCATAATAAATCCGAGTGGGAGTGATCGTTATTTTGTGCTCGGTCCGCACAAATTCATATATTGTATTAGGTCGTGAACGCACACACAACTAATATAATACTTAATAAACATACGTATCAATCAGGGAATGCAATCTCGTTCTCGCGAGATCTCGTTTTCGCGAGATCTCGGCCTTTTTTAGCGAGATTGATCTCGGCCGAAAAATGGGCGAGATCTCGCGAGTTTAACGAGATTGCACTCGATCATAAAAACGTCTCATTCGAAGCGGCTGGCTATCTGACCAACAAAATAAGAAGCCGTTTAGCAGACGATTCTTTGGACATTTTGTGCTTCTTAAGAAGCTACTTTCAAAATAATCCGTAATAATGGCGTGTGTGATGTGAACTGAACAAGCCTTTCATTTGATTGGTATATTTTGTTAATTAATCTCTAATTTCTAATAAATCTCTAAGTAGGTGTAGTTTTCCTTAATTGATAATAGTATATCAGTTTATTAGTCGTCAACTCAACTTAGTTAGTGAGTTTCATTTTAGTTTTTGACTACTTGTTGTTTTGTTATAAAATAACTGTTTTATTATTAAAAGACTTGTTTAATGTTAGAAGAGAAGACTGGTTGTTTATTCCATTTCTTATTTGATTAGATAGTCAAAGTTTACTACTTAAAAGTTTATTTAAAAAAAAAGCTAGATAGATATGCCAAACAATGTTAAATACAATTAAATTATTGTTAAATACAAAAAACAATATTAAAAAATTGGTAAAAATATTTTTTTATTTCATAATACATACAATTCTTATTATTTTTTTCCTAATTTATTCAAATATTGTGATTATTTGCAAGAATAAACACACAAAACTGTCAATCTCGCGAGATTGAGGTTTAGGCGAGATCTCGCGGTAATGATTCATAAACTCGCGAGATCTCGTCTGAGCCTCAATCCCGCGAGATTGCATTCCCTAGTATCAATGGTGTAATGTAATGTGATACTAAGATTCCTATAACGTCACATTAACCGTGGTCATGGGAAATGCTTTTGTATTATTTTTTTTTCCTCAAATTCAGCTGCTCAGTTGCCTGAATAGTAAACCGAGGGTCCGGCAGCCACAATCAAATGACGTGAATATGTAATAATGAACTGGTAGAGAGAAAAATAGTCGATATCTCGTAGATATCTGCTAAAACCTAAGGGAAGATATTTCTAAAATTCTATAATATCTAGTAACGCCAATGTGAGCAATGGACATGTAAATAATCACATTACTAATATAAATAAACCTTGTCCTTAAATAGTTTAGCCATGTGCGGCAACGTCCTTACGTTTTATATAGCGCATCGATCACGTCGCGGGCGGTCACTGGGAGATATAAAGTGTGTGTTGAAAATGTCCACCCAGTGTTGTTATTCTGTACATAGACACCGCTTTTGTGATAAACTCTCATCAGCAATTATATACTAAACTAATCTAACCATTCCATTTAAAACAAAAATTAACGAAAATATCGTTACCACTGTAGAGAATCGATGTACACGTAACATTTGCAAATTGTAACAAATTCAAATGCATTCTAAATTTAAAACTCGTGCGAATCTCCACTTGTGCGACGCGTAAGCCAATCCCACGCAGAGATGATATTTTGTGTCGAGACAAAATTAGAATTAACAAAAAAAAGACAAATATAATAATAATAATACAAAAACTGAACGACTCATGTTATTTATTATTTAAAATGGTCACGCATATTTTGAATAGCAATCGGATATAGTGGCCATATTCCGATTGTAACTAGTCACAACAAAAACGATAACATTAGAACGTCCTTCTTTGACCTCGCAACAGAGCGTTGTTTATGCCGTATTGTTTGTCGATCCAAAAACGAGGATAATAAATAATCAGATAAGAAAAAAACGTTTCTCTGTAATTGACCGCTCTATCCTATGACACATAGATATTAAAACAGTGCCATTAAACACGATGTATTATTATATTATATACTATATAAAACTACCTAATATTGTTATCTGTGTGAAAATATACCTAATTCGTACAAAAACCGAACATTACCGAAAACAGCCGAATTATGAATGTACATAGTTTGATTATGACATCACTATCCACCCGCACAACAATATTAAACTTATCATCCTAATGAAGAAGCAAAAATCAAATACAAATATTATAAATAGAGTCATTGTTTACAGAAAGCAATTCCTGCGAACGCGGTGGCCTTGAGTGCCCGCCACTTGTCTGTTATGCAATGTACAACGACGCCCTAATAAGCGTTCAGAGGCAGACAGCACATTTTGATGTTTTAATAATATTCACTTTCAAAAAAAGTCAAATAACGAAATAGCAACAAACGTGTTCGCATCAAAACAAAGTTGTGTTTCCATGCAACCTTGAACCGAGGCAGCCGAAACCGAGTTCCAATTAGTTAATAAATGTTGAACAATTATAGTTTGCCGCCACCTACGCTGCGCCCCCGTAGTGCCACGTGAACGCTACAACCAACCGGTCGTGGTCGTGATATGCCATACACGGCATCACTCCTTCACGCAAACAAGGTCGCACAGGCAGACTTTCTTAATTGTTCACTCGTACTATACAATAAGGGCGACGACACATTTAAAAATATCTTAATCACACCTCCGTCTGTTTGATCAACACATACACACACACACACACATACACCTATATATATATACACCTGACCGAATAAATAAACGACGAGGACGCATAGTGAAACTGATTGTTTAAAACATCGCAAGAACGCTATCTCATACTTGAATAACAATAAAGACGCTGGCAATTATTGTTATTCTATCGCACACACATGTGTACAGCGTAGGTACGTATGGCCGGTATCGATCTCGCCACGATAAATTCGATACGGCAAGCGGTGAATGCACCGTGCGGCGGACGCCTTTCACAGCATCGAAAACGCAATTTATGACCGCCGCACGTCGAGTCCGAGCCTCTCGGCCGGAATTATAGGCGTGCGAAACGAGCCGAGTGCCCGATCGAGCAGTTACATTACAACACACTTTTGTACATGTACTTGTGTATATGACAACGGCCACGCGGTCGCTTGGAATATTCTCGAAAGGCGCGCCGGTGGTCGAGATAACACGTGTGTATTTATTGACAAGTCAATTGCGCAACACATATAGCTGATAAAGCGTCATATATAGGAGGTATATTCATAGCTCGCTTTACTATGTAGTATGATTAGAAAGGCGTGAATTACACTCATATGTTAAAGAGCCATACTGGTCACCATGTGATACAAATTGATTATTATGAGTCAATCTAATCAGTCTAATTGAAGAACGTTCCAGCCTAGGGCCAATTATGCGAGCGCCACATAGCCGGCTATTTATAATGGCGGCTTATCATTACTCCATCAATGAGTTTTTTTCCACAAGAGACAATTTTATAGTCTGTTGTTATTATCGCCTTGACCCTCGGCTCGTCGGCATTGACTTATCTACCGAGTAGGCGACGATCACATAATATAGAGAATTATGTATAATGTGAACTCATGCGAGAAAAATATTCATAGCATCTATCGCAACGTTCCAACCCTTCTCTTTTGTGAATGTGAAGATTGGCTTGCATAACGTAGATAGGTTAAATTGTCATTATGGTATTTGCGTAGTTAGTGGAAGGAGGTACTACCAACATGCCATTATGGCCGGAAACAGAAACTGGTCTTACAAACGCGTCTAGTAATTTGCCGCTCTCAAGTGTAATCACGCTACGGGCGAGGTGAGACGACACAAAATTATATCATTCATATACATATGTACATAACAATACCACATCCTCCTCATTTATAAAAGAAGCAATAATATGTAGAAACGAGCACATCGACTGGGACGTGATAATGAAACAGGAAATTCGTATGGCTGTCCAAAAACGACAAGGCGTGTGTATTAAATGCGGCCGCGGCACAAAAACGTCCACGTCAACAAAATGAGACGTCCGTCGATGTTCGCACTCGAGTGTGCAAAAAGTGAATAATGCCGGGCGTCGGGTCCACTCGCTTCGAACGTCGCATAATAGTGCTATTTCGAGCCACGTTTTCCTCCTAACGATTCAACAGTAATAATACAGACTGGTAACAATCGAGGCGACTACACACGGATAGATAACGATCGACGAGCAGAAATGAGTACACGAGCTCTAAGGCTGATACGGAGAGTCGATAGCGCATGGAAATGTTTCCGTGGCGATCAGCCATTACGAATAAAGAAAAAACATTATTCAACCTGAATATGTCGGTATCACGGTGACGCAAGACAACACTGATACTAGGAAAGTTACATACACAAAACGTACAAAGATTACGTGCACCGCTCTCTCTCTCTCGGCATTAATATGATGAATTTCGCATAGAGCAGCAGCAAATGCACATAAAACACATCGGGCCAACTTATGAGAACTGTTCCCAAACTCCATCGGGAGAAGTTCCCGCGTCAACTTTCCGGAGCAATTCGCCCGAGTGTGCACTAAAATATAGTTCAAAGTGAGACGAAGGAAACTCCGAGTCGTCTGGCAGCCGTGATGACGCGGTTACTCCGTTGCCTTGGGACATTTGAGCTTTACAATGAGCAGCCACTCCTTTTCTTAGCTCTTTGTGATAAAAACTGCCGACGTTTCGCTTTGGAAGTTCATAACTTACAACAGTAAATATAATAAAGTTGTTTAATGGCATAGTTCAAAACCACTGTGATTTCAATTGTTTAATACTTTATATAAAGCACTAGTTTGGCTATTGTAGTTAAGTAAAAAAAACCCGCCTAGACGCTCTCAACAAATAAATACTTTTAAAACGTTTCAATAATAATGCCATCGAAGAAGCTATAATCGTGATTAATCTGGATTAAAAACAAAATCAAAGTCACGACTCGCAAAACCGGAATTCCCTACTGTTCTTTCATACAACGATACTAGCTGTACGCGCCACGTTATTAATGATTGTTGATGTCTGCACAAAGGCCACATTACCCAAAGATATAACTACAAGTTGAACGTGCACAAAAAAATATATACACCGTGGGGGAACGATCTTTCATTAGTGTAAAAGCAGAAAATGACTCACACAGAACGTTGCCGTTAACAGCTACTCAAAGAACAAATTGACTTAATTGCCCGCGCTTACCTGCAAGATGAAAAAAAAAGGCAAATTACAAATGGGTACTTCCTTACATTGTGAAATGGGACCGAATTAAACAACGCATTAATGTTGATATAGCGAGCGAGATAAGACAGTCTTCATTTGTACACAGCGTTCGTATTATATATACATGTGTGAGTGCCATCAAAGGAGTACATTTGCTTTCAAGAGTCAGCTCACATCTCGCCACCCCGCGTGGGACGAGGGGCCGGAGGGTGGGGGGACGCAGAAACAGGGTGGCTGAGCCAAGGTCACCGCCCTGGCCGTCTACGTAACCTAACTGCGACCTAGCTACGTCGCCGGGAGAACGAAGAGTTTCCACTTAGAAAGCTAGTTGCGCAAAACTATTTGCGGTCTTCGCTTATAACTTATTTAGTTGAAGGGAGTAATTACCTATTTTAGATTATTAAATGTAAATCACTTTTATTTGATTTATCACGTATTTCAGGTCATCCTAAGAAAGGGGGCGTCCGGATGTCAGCAGAAAAAAACACTTTATATTTCTTAATGTGCACCTAAGTTATAATGTAATACAGAGTGTTATAAATAAGTAAACAAAAAATAAAGTATACAGTACAATAATACGAACAATATTCCTAGCTAAATCTCTGCCACCTATTGTCCAATATTTTTCACGTGTTTCAAATAACAAATGTTGCGGCCCCGTATGCATTAATATTTTATGTAAATATTTAAAATACAATTGTGTAAATAAATGATTTTTATGTATTACAATTGGATATTTTTTATTGTAATTTAAATTAGAATTAGATAACCGACCACCAATTCTTATTAATTCATTAATTGTATCATAGAATGGATTTAATTGATTTAATTTGCTGCCTTTACTTAAAACCATATTTGACTTTAAGTATTTATATTCAATTGGGTACGATTCCTGTTGCGATAATGAAGCCAATCTATTAACCGCCGTGTGTAGCTCATGGATAGATAAAATACCTGAATTTCTTTTATTTTTATTTTTAATGTTATGTATAAATC